>JAJONR010002557.1:0-66867 GCA_029582245.1 Solanum etuberosum | reverse complement strand
TTGCCTATAAATACCAGTGATTCTTCAGACTTTTTACTTACGAAAATTTCTGATTTCTTCTTCTTCTTCTGCACAAATTTTCTTCGTGTACTTTACTGCCGTTGAGTGGTTCGCTGACACCAGCGTTTTGGGTATCAATACACTGGTGATTGAGATCATTCTATCCTGGGAGGACATATTCCAAATCAAACCTCGGATACTAGAGAGGAATAATTTTCTTAAGGAGACTGTGCATTCAGTGGGCTTGATCTTCTTTCCATTTTATTTTTCCAGATTCTGGTACGTTTTTTGAGATTTTAGTTTTGTGAATTAATTTATGTTCTTCACTGGTTCATTAAACTTTGGTTACTTCGTGTTTCTGCAAAGTTTGTTGTAATCAGTAGTACTGTTTTAAACACAGATTGGGCAACACAGCTTGGTGATGAAACAGTTGAATCAACAAAAGAATACTTGAGGAACCTAGTTACAATGCCGGAAAGGAAAGATGAGTTTATTAGCCCTCAGAACATACTTGATGAGAGATCTGATCTTACCAATCAGACTCTCTTGAACTGCCATAAGATCCAACTAGAATTTTTGGTTGCAATAAGAACAGGTCTTGGAAGCTTCTTATCTGAAAACACCCGCCTTTTAACATCGGAATTGGTTGAAATTTTCTTACTTGAAAGGTGTCGAAACATAAACTGCAGGAGGCTTTTGCCTGTTGAGGATCAGGGCTGCAAGATTTGTTCAACGAAGAAGGGATTCTGCAGCGAATGCATGTGTCTTGTGTATCTAAATTTCGACTGTGCCAACAATACTTGCAGTTGGGTAGGCTGTGATGCATGCTTGCATTGGTATCATGCTGTTTGTGGTATTCGTCAAAATTTTATAAAGCCAGGTCCAAGTCTCAAAGGCCCTTCAGGGACAACCGAGTTGCAGTTTTACTGTCTGGGATGTGGTCATGCCTCAGAAATGTTTGTCTTCGTTAAGGACGTGTTCATGTCTTGTGCGAAGGAATTGGGTGAAGAAACCCTGATGAAAGAGCTTGATTATGTTCGGAAAATCTTCCAAGGGAGTGAAGATCTTAAAGGCAAGGAGTTACATGTTAAGGCTGATGTCTTGCATACAAAGCTAGTTACAAAGATGATTTCACCTTCAAACGCCTGGAATTTCATATTTCAGTTTTTCAGCGGTAAGTATACAAACCAATTCATTTAATCTTATTAGCATAAAAACAAGTCTCTAGTTTACAATGTTCTGGTTTTCCTTTTGTTATACTCATTCCTATTTTCGATTTTTAGTGCACAAACCACGAAAGGGAATATGAAGTTAGAAATAGTAGCTACCTAAATGGTTATATTACTTCCGTTTGAAATGGTTGTGTTGGGATAAATACAATTAACCATGCGTTTAGATAACCACAATTGACAACAGTGGCAGTGAGATGTCCATCAGATATCATTCTATGCCTTTCCTTTTTTGTATTCTTGGATCTTGGAAATTACTAGAGTAATAAGAATTGGATGAAGAACGAAAATTGATATAGCATTTGTCAAATTGAACACTACTGAATACCCTTATAGCTCGCCTACAATTTCTAGAAACTAGTCTATGGGTGATAATAAATGGACTTTCGCCTAGCCTAACCCTAAAAGCTAGTTCATGAGGTCAGAATTATCTGATATCATATAAGAAGACCAATTCCACGTCACATAATCGATGTGGGACACATATCTTCCCCGTAACTTGCTGGAGCGTGGACAACATAATAGGGGACCCAACACAGGGTAAACCAAGAGTTCGGGATGAGCTTCACTCTAGTGCCATGATAAGGAAATATGGATCTTGGGCAAAACTCAACCCTGAAAGCTAGCTGATGAGTTGAGGATCGTAAAAGACCATATAAGGAAACCAAGTTCATATCCCACAACCGGTGTGGTACACTTAGCAATGGGCAAGTTTATTAAATTGTACTTAAAGATGATTTATTTTGATTTATTTCTTAGTAGCAATTTGTGATTAATGTTCTATTTTCCTACTTATAAGTGTATTGAATTTTTTTTTCAATTTTCAAGTATTGCTCTTTTTTAACCTCTATGAATTAAGAAGAATTTGAGAGTATCTGTAGAACCACTTTTCCCAGTCCAGCTTAGTTCCTCAGCGTCCACTTCATGTTTCATCGACACAAAACATTTCATTTCTTTACTAATTTATACTTTCTTTAATTAACAGGTAGCGACGGATTGTCAAACTTTAGTAATTTAGCTAGTCTTCGAAAACATGACTTTAGTAATCTAACTAGTCTTGGAAAATGTGCAGTTACATACCTTCCTGCATCGACCTCCTTTTTTTCCAAATCCTCATTCTATGACATGAGCTTTTTAAATGGACAAAAGAAATTGAAGCCTGTTGATCCTTGTCCAAATGATGTTATTGCCTCTTTCACAACTATCAAAACGATTGAAGATAAATGGTCAGTAAAACGTTCGAAGAAAGATGGGGTCGGTGGCTTGAGAAGCGTTGTACGCATCAAAGAAGCAGAGGCACAAATGTTTCAGAGTCGTGTAGATGATGCACGAGGAGAGGCAGTGAGTTAAAACACTTTTGGAATTTGTGGTCTAAAACAAACCATAGATATTTGTATTAATATAAATTATTGCATTAAGAATAAACTAAAAAGTTAAAAGTTTAGATTGTTTCTAAACATAGGAAAATATCCTTCTTTTGGTAGAGACTAAAGAAAACAAAAATATCACATAAAGAAGCTTCAAGAAACTTAGATTCTTATTCTAATCAGCATATCTGTGCATTAGATGTATTAGTGATTGCATTTCTAATTCTGAACACTTATCCTCGCATTCTTATTCAATACGATATCCCCATAAAATAATTTATAAATTTCAGTATTACCTTATACAGGGTTAGTAATAACACAGGGGTTATTACTAATCCTCTCATTCTTATTCTATATATTATCCCGCATAAAATAAAATATATAGATTCCAGCATACCTTATAAAGGTATTAGTTATGCGGAGAAGAAAACGGAAACCAAAAATTGTATTGAATAATGCTAAGTTTTATATGGAAAAAACAAATAGACCAAACATTGTTACTTGAAGGTATTCCAAAGACTTGTAATAGCTCACCAATCATTTACTATTAAAAAAATTGCAACAAGGAAACTAAGTAATTGTCACAATTACGGGAGAAACTGACAAGGAAGAGATTATGCTATACCAATGGCTGTTTGGCGGCTTCCATTCTGTTTAATAAGCCTGCAACCTCCGTACCCAATCTCATCTTCATCTCACAATAATCAGAATGAGAATTCTCCAAGCTCTTCCAATTTTTTCCTCCTCCTTTCCTTCGTTTCGTGCAAGCACAATTTGGAGAGTTTTTCAAAATACACTTCATTTAGTTTCTTACTCTCCAGCCGAGCCAACCGCCTTAAACTTATTGTCTCTCCTCGTGCATCATCTGCCCGACTCTGAAACATTTGTGCCTCTGCTTCTTTGATGCGTACAACGCTTCCCAAGCCACCAACTTCATCTTTCTTCGATCGTTTCATTGATCATTCATCTTCAATCGTTTTGATAGCTGTGAAAGAAGCAATAACATTGTTAGAACATGAATAGGTTTATACAATCTTATTAGAATAGGAATAGGTTTATACAATCCTATTAGAATAGGAATAGGTTTATACAATCCTATTTAGAATAGGAATAGGAATATAAATAGAAATAGGAATAGTACATAGTATTCTACTTGGTAAAGGATTGTATTCTAGTGTCTATAAATAGGGTCTCAATGTAATAATGTAGACACAACACCAATTCAATAATATTTTTTTCCTATATTTCTCACTACATCATTTGAACTAGGATCAACATGGCTCATCTTTTTGTCCATGTAAAAGCTCATGTCATGGAATGAGGATTTGGAAAAAAGGGAGGTCGATGCAGGAAGATCAGTAACTGCATGTTTTCCAAGACTAGCTAGATTACTAAAGTCTGTCAATTCGTTGCTACCTGTTAATTAAAGAAAGTATAAATTAGTTAAAAAATGACATGTTTTGTGTCGATGAAATATGAAATGGACGCTGAGGAACTAAGTTGGAATGGGAAAAGTGGTTCTAAATACTCTCTAGTTCTTCTTAATTCATTGATGTTAAGGAAGAGCAATACTTGAAAATTGAAAAAAATTCAATACGCTTATAAGTAGGAAAGTAGAACATTAATCACAAATTGCTACTAGGAAATAAATCTTTCTTTAAGTACAATTTAATAAACTTGCCCATTGCTAAGTGTCCCACACCGGTTGAGGGATGTGGACTTGGTTTCCTTATATGGTCTTGTAAAATCCTCAACTCATCAGCTAGCTTTCAGGGTTGAGTTTTGCCCAAGATCCATATTTCCTTATCATGGCATTGGAGTTAAGCTCATGCCAAACTCTTGGTTTACCCGGTGTTGGGTCCCCTATTATGTTGTCCACGCTCCTGTTGGCAGGTTATGGGGAAGATATGTGTCCCACATCGATTATGTGACATGGAATTGGTCTTCTTATATGATATCAGATAATTCTGACCTCATGAACTAGCTTTTAGAGTTAGGCCAGGCGAAGGTCCATTTATTATCACCCATAGACTATAGGTTTCTAGAAATTGTAGGCGAGCTATAAGGGGATTCAGTAATGTTCAATTTGACAAATGCTATATCAATTTTCGCTCTTCATCCAATTCTTATTGCTCTAGTAATTTGCAAGATCCAAGAATATAAAAAAGGAAATACAGAGAATGATATCTCATGGACAATGATATCTCATGGACATCTCACTGCCACTGTTGTCAATTGTGATTATCTAAACGCATGGTTAATTGTATTTATCCCAACACAACCATTTCAAATGGAAGTAATATAACGATTTAGGTAGCTACCATTTCGTGGTTTGTGCACCAAAAATCAAAAATAGGAATGAGTATAACATAAGGAAAACCAGAACATTGTAAACTAGAGACTTGTTCTTATGCTAATAAGATAAAATGAATTGGTTTGTATACTTACCGCTGAAATATGAATACGCAGGCGTCTGAAGGTGAAATCATCTTTGTAACTAGCTTTGTATGCAAGACATCAGCCTTAACATGTAACTCCTTGCCTTTAAGATCTTCACTCCCTTGGAAGATTTTCCGAACATAATCAAGCTCTTTCATCAGGGTTTCCTCACCCCATTCCTTAGCACAAGACATGAACACGTCCTTAACGAAGCCAAACATTTCCGAGGCATGACCACATCCCAGACAGTAAAATTGCATCTCGGTTGTCCCGGAAGGGCCTTTGAGACTTGGACCTGGCTTTATAAGATTTCGACGAATACCACAAACAGCATGACACCAATGCAAACATGCATCACAGTCCACCCAACTGCAAGTATTATTGGCACAGTCGAAATTCAGACACACAAGACACATGCATTCGCTGCAGAATTCCCTCTTCGTTGAACAAATCTTGCAGTCGTGATCCTCAACAGGAAAAAGCCTCCTGCAGTCTATGTTTCAACACCTTTCAAGTAAGAAGATTTCAACCAATTCCGATGTTAAAAGGAGGGTGTTTTCAGATAAGAAGCTTCCAAGACCTGTCCTTATTGCAACCAAAAATTCTAGTTGGATCTTATGGCAGGTCAAGAGAGTCTGATTGTTAAGATCAGATCTCTCATCAAGTCTGTTCTGCAGGCTAAAAAACTCATATTTCCTTTCCGTCATTGTAATTAGGTTCCTCAAGTATTCTTTTGTTGATTCAACTCTTTCGTCATCAAGCTGTTGCACAATCTGAGCCATAAGAGGAATAGGCTCTGACACTATTCTTCTAAGTATTTTCTGTTGCCTAGAAAGCTCATATGCTCTTCGTCCATCCCTTTTCTCCAAACGTTTCAAGTATCCCGAACCTCTTTGCCTCGAATCACTTGACTGACCATCAACAGTTCTAGGTCTCGCAGGCAAGTCGGATAGAAAAAATGAATTGTTATCCGAGCTTGTGGTCCTATGAATACGATCACTACATGCTTCCTTATTGACCACTCGATTGTCAAGATTAAAAGTTCCACCAACATGGTTTGACAATGCAACACCACTGTCACCAATTGGCCTAAACTTGCTACTAACTGATCGAATAGTTCCTTTTCCACAATTCTCTTGCCTAGTAAGATTATGCGCATTTCCTCCATAACGTTTCAAATATCCTGAGCCTCTTCCCCTCGAATCATCTGACTGACCACGCACTAACCATTATATCTAGAAGAATAAAATTTGCAGAGAGATTAAAAAACTTATACTAGATTGGAAGGAAGAACTTCAGAAATTTGTCCTCTGAATTTTCTCTCGGAGTCAAAATATTTTCACACCTTTTTTATACTAAAGCATAAAAAGCAAAATCCTATCTGTCTTTACAGGTAGACATTAGCAAAATGACAAAAATGGTTTGTTATGTCTGAGGATAATTTCAAAGTAGTTTGTTAAATGTAATCTGATAGTGATTATTGTCTCCAGAGATTTTTGATTTTGAGTATCTATTTTTTTTCTCTATTTTTCCTCAAAATCTCATGCAAAATGCTCTAAGAAATCAGTAATATGTTTAGCGCTTTGAAGTCCAGAACTTAAATTATCAATGGGTTTTAAATAAAATCGCATATATCAGCACAATAATATGTGCTACAGCTCAATAATATGTGCTACAGCTCAATGAGAAGTCTCATTTTTATCGATTCATCGGCATTTTCTAGTCTCACATATACTAGTAGTAGTCTCTGAACAATGGTCACTAAACTGGTGAAGACGATCCTGTTCTATGTAGTCTTGACGTAAAGGACTCGTAAATGACACAATTTTACAATTTAATCAAGATTGTCAAATGTCAATACAGTCTCGTGTCAATAATTCAAAATTATGTAAATTTGTTTAGATTGGACACAGTAAAATTACTATTGTCAAATGTGAAAAGAAGAAGATTGCTAACCTAAATATCATGGACGAGTTGATGATTTGCATATATGAGGTAAGTACTGTATAGCTACTATGCTGAAACCGATTATTCCACCAACGTGGGACTAATATGTCAGTGCCATTGAGAATGTCATGTTTCTTAACAGTTCCATTGCTTCTCTTAATGTATCTCTTGATCAGATAGCTTCCACATGTTTCGACCCACCATTTGTCATGTTTACCATCAGCATATCGGAGCCCAGGTAAGGATATTTCATGTGCTGATGACATGAAAACAGATCAACATCAAAAGACAGCTAAAAACAGTTCTTGAGCATATAATGATGACTAGATGATGCATTACAAAAATAGAAATCTGAAGTTTATGCAAGTGTACTATTGTATTCTCTCAATAAGACATCTTAAGATACATAATTGGTAGTCAAGTTAATTGGCAGCTACAAGAGGGAGGTTGTAGCATGAGGCATTCGTAAAAAAAAAAGTGACATTTTTTTTATGTGTGCGCGCAGAAGCCAAAATTATGCTCAGATGAGTGTTCAATTGTATAACCAAGAAAGTTTCGTCATGCCAAATCAGTAGATCTACAGGAGTAGAGCATTATACTAATGTTCACATAAGAAAGTGGTTCTCGGGAATAACATAGTGCATCAGAAGGACCGACATCATTTTTAAACTCACCAAGAACCTCTGAGGTTAGTTACAGGAATATATATAAACTCCAGGCTATCAAGAACAGAAGCCTCACCATCTCTGTTAATAAGAAGAAAAAAAATGAGGTAACTGACTCTAATCTTACAGATAAACTTTTTTTATTTACCTATAGCAAGGTGATTACTTTTGTAAACATCTCAGGAATGTGGCTTTTCTAATATATGTAAGTATAACTGTGTAATTTGTCACTACAAACTCTTCCCGAACAGATTATCTCAGTTATTGATCTCTCCTTGAAGCACAAAACCAATTTCCAAAAGAATATATCTTGAGCGAGCTTCTAACCGTATGTAAGTCCTTCTTCCCCATCTTACGAGATGAATGACTTTTGTAGTAGAGAGCCCCAACATGAATCCAAATTGGTTCTCAAAAATAGCCACATCCCTCCTCACCCTCATCTCCACCACTCTCTCCCACACCTTCTTAGTGTGGTTTAGTAGCTTGATGCCCCTATAGTTATTAAATTCAAAATGTCACCCTTGTTCTTGTACAACAGAATCATTGTACTCCATCTTCATACTTTGGGCATCCTCGCCGTCTTGAAAACAACATTAAACAACTTAGACAGCTACACCATACCTGCCCTGCCTGTGCTCTTCTAAAACTCCATTGGGACCTCATCTGGCCTGGCCGTTCTAACCATACGCATCCAAAGAATAGAACCCTGAACCTCCTCAACATTTATACGCCTACAATATTGACAATTGTGGCGCTTCTCTGCGTGCTCCAAGTCCCCAGCACAATGCATATGTCCCCCCATTCGTTCAAGAGTTTATAGAAGTATGACTACAATGAGAATGAAAAACAATCAACATGCTTATAAGTAGGAAAATAGAACATAGATGCAAAATGCAACTAGAATATAAATCATTCTATCAAATACAAACACCATGAACAATTTAATGAACTTGCCATAGACTACTGGGTTTTTGAAGACTATAAACACCCGAATAAATATTTAATGAAGAGAGGTTGTATTTTAAGACATAAATGAGCGTAAAATAGTCAAAAAAAAAAAAAAAAACCTTCTTAATTTTCTTAAGGGTCATGTAAAAGAGAAACACCATAGATAATTTGAGATAGAGGAAGTATTACACAAATTCCACCTTAGTTCCTCAACGCCCACTTCATGTTTTATCGACACAAAACATGCCATTTCTTTACTAACTTATATTTACTTTAATTAACAGGTAGTGACGAATTGTCAGACTTTAGTAATCAAGGTTGTCTTGGAAAACATGTTGTTACCGATCTTCCTGCATCAACCTCCCTTATTCTCAAATCCTCATTCTATGACATGACCTCTTCAAGTGGACAAAAATATATTAGGCATGTTGATCCTTGTCCAAATGTTGTTATCACTTCTTTCACAGCTATCAAAACAATTGAAGATGAATGGTCAGTGAAACGATCGAAGAAAGATGAGGTTGATGGCTTGGGAAGCGTTGTACGTATCAAAGAATAAGAGGCACAAATGTTTCAGAGTCATGCAGATGATGCACGAGGGAGAGGCAGTGAGTTTAAGGCGGTTGACTGGGTTGGAGAGTAAGAAATTAAATGAAGTGTATTATGAAAAACTCTCCAAATTGTGCTTGCAGGAAACAGAGGAAAGGAGGAGGAAAAAAATTGGAAGATCTTAAGACCTTGGAGCTCATTCCGATTATTGTGAGATGAAGATGAGATTGGATATGGATGTTGCAGGCTTATTAATGAAAGCCGCCAACCAGCTACTGGTATAGCATAATCTCTTCCTTGCCAGTTTCTCCAGTAATTGTGACAATTACTTAGTTTCCCTGTTGGTGAACTATTATAAGTCTTTGGAATACCTTCAAATTACAATGTTTAGTTCATTTGTTTTTTTCCATATAAAACTTAGTATTGTTCAATACAATGGTTGGTTTCAGTTTTCTTCTCTGCATAACTAATACATGTATAAGATATGCTAAATTCTATATATTATGCGTAGTAGTGTATGGAATAAGAATGAGAGAAATAGTTATAACCCTTTGTGACTAATCCACGTGTTACCAATCCCCGTATAACTTGCTTCTAAACAAAGTGATCCTTCAAATAGTTGACTATTTTCTTTTTTGCTTAATGGCTTATTCTTATGAAATTTGTGTTGTTGTTCACTTTGTGCTTTGGGAAACTATATGCTAAATCTCATCCTTGGCACAGTGGAGTCTTGAAGTTTAGAAGTATTGAACATACCATATAACACTGCCACATTTGTACAAGTTTTTAGTGTAACATATTGTAAGTTTTCCTAAAGTATTACTTTCTCCATCCCAATTTAATTATGTAATGGATTTTAAGTGAGATCAAAGATGGATTCAAAATTTGAGGTTTAATTGTGCGTTCTAGAGTTTATTATATATACATATTTAGTGAATTTTTCAACAAATATATAAGGTTTGGATCGAAGCTATTTAGTTTTGTCGAGCCCATACTTCTCATGCTAGCTCCGACCTTAACTCTGATGGAGTTTGAGTAAGAAAGAAATACTTTTGAAATTTGTAGTTTAAAACAAACCGTAGATATTTGCCTGACTATAAATTTTTTCATTAAGGATAAAATAGAAAGTTTAAAGTTAAAGTTTTTTTAAATAAAGAAAAATATCATTCTTTTGGTACGGACTAAAAAAGAAAATATATCACATAAAGAAGCTTAGATATTCTGATTCTGATCAACATATTTGTGCATTAGATGCATATATATTAATGATTAAATTTATGTGAAAAGTGTCAGTAGCCTCAAAATATGCCCATTAAACATTGACACCTGTCCAAATCATATTTTTAATCCATCTCTAATCTCAATTAAAATGCATTACATAAATTAGGACGGAGAAAGTAATATTTTGGGAAAACTTACATGTAACACTAAAAACTCCTCAAAAATGTGGCAGTGCCAAATGGTATGTTCAATAGTAGCTCTGAACATCAAGACTCCAACTGCCAAAAATGAGATTTAACCACGGGCTATCCATGTCTGTCTTAATATAGCAAATTTCATAACAATTAGTAAGTGAGCTAAAACGAAATTAGTAAACTATTTGAAGGATCACTTGGTTTAGAAGCAAGTTATGTGGGCATTCGTAACACACAAGTTATTACTAATCCTCTCATTCCTATTTCATACACTATCCTGCGTAAAATATTATATAGATTCCAGCATACCTTATACAAATATTAATAATGCGAAAAAGAAAACTAAAACCAAACATTGTATTGAATAATGATAAGATTTTATATGGAAAAAATAAATGAACCAAACATTATAACTTGAAGGTATTCCAAAGACTTACAATAGTTCACCAACTATTTACTATTAAAAAACTTGCAACAAGGAAACTAAGTGTTGTCACGATTACCAGAGTAATTGGCAAGGAAGAGACTAGGCTACACCAATAGTTGTTTAGTTGTTTCCATTCTGTTTAATAAGCCAGCAATCTCCATATACATTCTCATTTTCATCTCATAATAATCGAAATGAGCATTCTCCGAGGTCTTAAGCTTCTCCAATTTTTTCCTCCTCCATATCTTGCAAGCACAATTTGGAAAGTTTTTTATAATACGTTTTGTTCAGTTTCTTACTCTCCCTCCAAGCCAACAGCCTTAAACTCATTGTCTCTCCTCGTGCATCATCTGCACGACTCTGAAACATTTGTGTCTTTGCTTGTTTGATGCGTACAATGCTTCCCAAGCTATCAACCTCATCTTTCTTCTATCGTTTCACTGAGCATTCACCTTCAATCATTTTGATAGCTGTGAAAGAAACGTTAACATCATTTGGACAAGGATCAACAAGCCTCATATCTTTTTGTGCGCTTAGAAAGATCATGTCACAGAATGAAGATTTGGGAATAAAGGAGGTAGAGGCAGGAAGATCAGTAACTGCATTTTTTCCAATCCTAGCTAGATTACTAAAGTTCAGACAATCTGTTGCTGTCTGTTAATTAATGAAAATATAAATTAGTAAAGAAATGACAAGTTTTGTGTCAATGAAGCATGAAGTGTACGCTGAGGAACTAAGGCTGACCCGGAAAAGAGTTTCTGTTGATAATCTCTAATTCTTCTAAATTAATAAAGGTTAAAGAAGAGCATTACTTGAAAATTGAAAAAATTCAATACGCTTATAACTAGGAAAATAGAACATTTATCACAAATTGTGTGGAATTGGTTTCTTATAGGTCTTGCACAATCCTCACCTCATTATATAGCTAGTTTTTGGGGTTGCGCAAGATCAAGTTTTTCTTACAAATGGATATTTCTTACTAAAATGTCAAATCTTGTTTTCTATTAAGGGGTAATTTGTATAATACTTTTCATACTTCCTCCGTCTCAAATTATCTGTGGTGTTTTTCTTTTACATGCCCCTTTAGAAAACATTAATTAAGAAGGTTTTTTTTTTTACTATTTTACCCTCATTTGTGTCTTAAGATATATTCTCTCTTCATAAAATATTTATTCGGGTGTTTATAGTCTTCAAGAGACCTATAGTCTATGGGCTAGTTTATTAAATTTTTCATGATGTTTGTATTTGTTAGAATGATTTATATCCTACTTATAAGCCTGTCGAGTGTTTATCATTCTTATTGTATTCATACTTCTATAAACTCTTGAACGAAGAAGGGACACATGCATTGTGTTAGGGATTTGGAACACTCAGAGAAGCGTCGCAATTGTCAGTATTGTTGGCGTATAAATGTTGAGGAGGTTCTGCGTATGGGTAGAACGATTAGGCAAGACGAGATCCCAGTGGAGTTTTAGAAGAGCACAGGCATGGTGTAGCTGTCTAAGTTGTTTAATGTTGTTTTCAAGACGGCGAGGATTCCCGAAGTATGAAGATGGAGTACAATGATTTTGTTGTACAAGAACCAGGGTGACATTTAGATTTTTAACAACTATAGGGGCATCAAGCTACTAAACCACACTATGAAGGTGTGGGAGAGGGTGGTGGAGATGAGGGTGAGGAGGGGTGTGGCTATTTCTGAGAATCAGTTCGGATTCATGCCGGGGAGCGCTCAAGATATATTCTTTTGGAAATTGGTTTTGTGCTTCAAGGATATATCAATAACTGAGATAATCTGTCAGGAAAGAGTTTGTTGTGACAAATTACATAGTTATACTAAGTCACATTCCTGAGATGCCTACAGAAGTAATCAACTTGCTCTTGGTTTCTTCTTTTATAATAGCTTACATGTGACCTTAGGAACCAGCACAATGGTTAATGGTTAATCAACATGATGTCATTTATCTAGAGAAACCAGCACAATGGTTAATGGTTATAGCTGCTTGGTTGAGTTTCTTGATTTCTCTCCTCCTCGATCTTATATAAGATGTTTACATATGTCTTTCATTGTTGTGTCTTGGAAGTCCAAACTTTTATTCAACAGGTTGAAAGCAAATAGCTTTGTTCCTATTTTAGCAGGATTTTGAATGAGGGAAAAGCTTTGTACTAGCTTAGAAGGATCAATCCTGTCTAACATTGAATTTGGCAAAGCAGTGAAGTTCTCACCATATGAGGTGCTCATTTCTTCTCTACTTAATTTCAAAGAAAGTTTACTTGACGATCGAAAGGTTGCAAAAATGCTACAATTATTTATAGCATGAGTGTGTCCGTGCTAGTAGGAGTGCATTGTCTTGGTGCCCTTACAACTTACTAGTAGTCAGAGTGCTATTCTTGTTGTAGTTTCTTGTTCTTCGATTTCGTATTGATATTTGTTGTTTCGTGTAGTTCTATGGTAGTATTATTTGTTTGTTTTGTACTACTTTTTGTTGTTTTGTTTACTACCCGTAGTCTCTTGTACTTCCATTACATCTTTTTTTTTTAAGTATGTTTTTGTTTGGAGCCAAGGGTCTACATCTATCGGAAACAACCTTTCTACCTCACCTCTGAGGTAGAAGTAAGGTCTGTGTATACTCTACCTTTTCCGGACCCCACTCTGTGGAAATACACTGGGTATGTTGTTTGTTATTTATAGCAGTAGTGTGAAATAGTGAACACACCTTAGATATCACAAAGTGCTAGCAGGGGACGGGCCATCACCACCTTTAGAAGTTGGAATCCTACTGTTGTTGATTAGAGCATAATGGATATATAGAATTTGGCAGTTTTTTTTTTTTTTTGTAGTTACTACTATTGAATGGTGAAGACTAACCTTTTAATTCTTAATTTCTCTATTAAAAGCCACTCAATATTCAAGGAAGTGTATTGTAGTATATATGTGGCCAGAGGCCTGGAACCAAAGTTAATAATGGCTTTCATTTCTTCCTTGCTTGAGTTTGCTATTTGCAGTTGATTACGTGGCAGACGAAGCAAAGAGATTGTTGTTGCAACCATGCCATTGTTATGAATGGCTTAAAACACAAACTATATCAAGGTCTCAGTTTCACCAATTCAAGCTAGCATTTACATCAAGCTTTTTTAGAGATGATTATTTTTCTTTTATTGAAGTATTTTTTCGATATTTATATCAAGCTTCTTTTACTTTTATATTTATCAAATCGATTTTGAAAAAAAATATTTATTTTGATTCAATGGAAAAATATACAAAACCAAACCACCCATACAAGGACCAAGTAATCCTTTATAGCACACGAAACAACATTAAAAAAAATATTTACAACAAATTCAAATATTTGACTAATAACCATGCCATCCCCTTTTTTTTGTCATTCTCGTAGAGTTTTAGTGAAGCTCCATATTAACGGCTGTGTTTTCAATTACGTATGCTGAAAAAAGTGATTATTTGTGAATTTTCCATGAGAACAGTGACACCAACTGAAATTCCAAAGAGGAGGATCAAAAGCCCAATGAAATTAACTGTACAAGTCCTTCTCGTGGGTCAATTTGAGCCAACATATTTAGCATTTGTGACAAAACTCTGCCTTTTCAGATGACGATGAAATATATCAATCTAAGAGAAACATAGATTTTCAATCAAAGTAATACATACATACATACATACATCCAAAAGCAATATATATGGAAGAAGCTTGTTAGTCGTATCTGATAGAATTGATTAACGAGTCCCTGCAGACATGGATCAGGAGAATTTCAGACAAACTGATTTTAACTTTGGAAGACAGTAGCTGTGCCATCAAAAGATGCTGTTGAGGCACTCATCCTAATACCTAGTATATGGAACTCTATAGACTGGTAGAAGCTAAAAGATTGAGAGGGACCTGTAATGAGCAAAGGTTGTTTCAAGTATCCTCTCATTCCAACTAAGTAATTTCCTGTATGGGGGGTACCAAGGAAACAGTTTCCTGGTTCAACCTGTCTCTATTCAGATGATTGAGATACCAAAACTCGACATCTTCTAGCAGAAGCAAAATGCTCCACATATTTTTGCTATTGTTACCTTTCATCAGGAAGTAACTTCAGCAACTCCTGACAATAGTTTCTCTCTGACTCCCTCTTTTGTCTTCTATGCTGATGGGATTGGCTCTCAGTGAAAGTGTGGTTGAATTTCACGTTAACAATCTAGCTCTGGAGCTGACCTCAAAAGAATGATAACATGAGACGCTTCAGCAGTGACTTGGAGGGACTTAGGCATTTTGCTGTTTCCGTACAGGTATTTCTAAGTTGAAGAAGCAATCATAATTCAGATTTTTTTTTTCCTTAATAATAATAACCACAAGATTAACCCGGTGTGATAAAAAATGAGAAATGGATTCCATCACATGGACAAGGGACAAGTGTGAGTAAAGAATTAAGTTCTACCACATCAGCACCTGGTGTAGTGCAAGATAGGAAAACGTTCTTGCATCTTAATGGACGGATAAGGGTAAAGAACTTAGTCCAAGAGAGTCAGACAGAATAGATAGTTTGAACATAAGCTCGTCGACAGGGAATTCAATAGAATTAATTGATGCTTTGGAAAGAGGAGAGCCAATATTGCTGCCTACAGAAAATTAGGTGGACAGTAGAAAAAGCTAGATAGATTGACAACACAGGTTATACATTATTGTATTATGGGATAGATAAGGATAGGAACAGAGTAGGAAGCACTGTAGAACCAAAACTTAGGACAAAGTTGTAGAAGTAAAGCGTATTGGTGATAAAATTATCTTGTCAAGACTAGTGTAGGAAAGGAGACAACCAGCATCATCAGTGCCTGGATGTAGCTGGACAACCAAGCATGTTGGAACACGATTGTTTAAAGCCTTGAAAGTAGTGGATTACCTTGATGCACAAACAATTGGATGGATTCTAGATTCTAGAGTAGTTCACAACTGTTATGTTTTGTTTTTAACCGAGTAGTTCACAACTGTTGATATAATGCCGGAATATGGATAAGCACCAAAGCCAACAAGATGCAACATCAAAATCCTTAGAATTTCTGAAACAGATTCACGATGTGACAACTGATCAGAATGTCTGTTACTAATGCTCTTCACAAGGGCAGGTGCTCTTCATCAATAAGTTAACTTGTTGGGGAAGAAGATGAATGAAAGAAAGAAAGGAGGAGATAGATAGAAAAATCTTGTGTAGCTCAAAGCAAAAGGGCCGCTTAGGAAAAGCAAAACGCCAGCTCAGCATAAGAGTAATTCAACCAAATAGGTTTACCTCAACGAACAACTTTACAGCGATAACAAGATGAGCATTAAAATATGAAAGAGATAAAATTTATTGCAGCAGATATTTCCACAATAAATACTGCAACGATTTATCAAAACTCTAGATGAGACAGTCAATGGAATGAGCAAGACCACTACCTATGTTGACTAGAGACTGTTAACAGGGCATTCTTGTTCCAGAGAAGCCATGTTTAACAACCATACTTGATATGAAATGAGGAAGCAAACCCCATTTAATGAGAAGCGACTGAAATTGCAGCTTTTGCAGTTAAACATCCTAACTCATTTTGCCAAGCATCTGAAATGAACAAATGCGCCTGTACAGCTAAAAGAAAAGTGATATAATCATTGAAAGTAATGAACACAGTTGGCCGCTGAAGTATATGTTTCCTGTATGCTTACCTTAAGCCGCAAGTTCTGATGTTTGGAGGTGGTGTTCTTCAATCAGATTTTGAACCCTCTGAATAAATTCTCATACATTACTAGATAGCAGAAGATATACTCAAGTTGATTTAGGGAAAGTCATTTTTATTACCCTCACGGAACTTCCAACTTCTTCCAGCTTCTGTAATACTGCAGTGTCTCCAGAATGAGATAATGAATCATGCCTGATGGATCTCGATGGGGACATCTGCCAATCACAAAAATTAGTAGATAGAAGCTGACACTTAAGAGAGGGAGTCTTTGCTGACAATGATGATATTTGCTATTGAAAATGCATAAAAGAAACCAAGGAATATCACGAATACAGAAGTCTTGATGTAGTGACAACATACCGAAGTAGTACAGGAATGACTTATTTGCAAATTCGAAATATCATCAACAGCTGAAGCTTGTCTAGAGAATGCTTTACTTCTAAGATTTGATAGTTGCATCAGAACAGCCTAGAGAATGTACATAGATTCACAAGTCAACATATCTTAGATTCATGGCATGATGTTTTAACCTATATTAAGATTACTTAAAGGAATTATTAGTATCTCTCTAAGAGAAAATAATCTTAACAATAAGTTAATAACTCGAGGTAAAACGTACCTTCCTGAAATCAAGAGCATCCGCAATTCCTTGGATTTGGAGATCATCACTCGGAGATCTTCTCACACCAACATTTTCAATTCTTATCGAATAGACCCCACATAGGGACTGTAGGTAACCTGACAATTACATCAGTTCAGAAGTCTCAAATGTCGAGATTGTACCAAGCCTAACAACTGAAAGGAATCATAGAAGTAGACTTTTGAGTGTCCGTTCTCTGGCTTTGCAAACTTTTGATATAGTAATCCACAAGAAGTCATCTAAAAAGAAATGCCTCTGAGCAGTGGAGTTTTCCATGCACCCAATGAAGTGTTGGTTGCAAAAGATTATTGTGGAACTTAAACCAAAGGAGGATGTGACCTACCCGTCTTGTTTGTACTCATTTTCCCTTCTTTCTTTTCTTTTTTTGAAAAGAGAAGCATTCCATTTTGTCAGATACTTGTACTTCTGATCCTTAATTTCTTTTCACCCCCATAAGAGGTTAAGCAAAAGATTGTAAATTCAATACTAAACACTATTGAATGTCACAACTAGAAGAATGTTGTAAAGGTTTTTTCTTTTTGCAGTTCTTTAGGTACCACATTGTAGGTGGAGTCAAAAACTCCATCCAGATAAAATATGCACCGGCAGGATTAAAATTCTGTTGTATCGTCCCAAACAAGTTTAGAGATAATCACTAGATTAACATCCAGGAGCATTTAAAATGCCCAAGTCGTACTACCTACTATGATTTTTTTATGAGAGAGTCGTGCGCATTTTGGTTACATCATGTGGCAAGGAACTAAAAAGAACTTCAACAAACCCTTGAAAAGAGACACTGAAATGTTTTTCCTCTCCTTTTTCATGCACGGGTAACTCGAAAAATCCTATTGGGCAGCTATCAATAAATTCATTGATATCATATCAATTAGAAAAGTTAAAAAAAGATATTAACTTGGCAAGAGTAGAAAATCACATTTACCTTGTTCAACTGCAATGTCAGCAACTGATGGCAATAGAACATATTTCTCCTTCTTCAAATCCCCAAAACATGGAAATGGAACTGGTCTTGTTACCTAGACCATAAAATCAAACTCTAAGAAAAGGCTTGACAACATGTTCAGAATATCTTTATAAGCAATTCAATTAAATGTCACATTTGCAAGGTAGTTTTAACAAATCAACCGAGTTTTATTACTTTTTCCCATACTACCATTAATATTAGATAACTACATATAAAGTAGTAATAGTAGTTAAATATAAAGTTCCAAAACATCATTAAAATTCAGCAAGATCACATAAAGTTTGGGGGGAAAAGAAGCAATACTCTACTTTGTAAACAATGGCGTTGGGAGTGAGATAAAGTTTTCTGGAGCGGATGTCTTTGCGTAAAATGTATCTCCGAATGGGCAAATAAATCAACATGATTAGCCCTATTCCCCAAGCCAATAATAGCAACAGTGAATACAATACCCATCGAACTGTTTGATACTTTACGAAATTCTCTTCTCTCTCTTCAAACGACGCCGTATAGATTACTGGTTCTTCTTCAGATTCTTCATGTTCGACCAACAAACCCCTCTCTAACCGGTCAATTTCTCCATCATTCGATTCCATATCTGAGGATTCAATTCAACCAAATAAAAACAGAGCAAAAGAGAAATGATAAATATTGGTAGACATGGAAAAGAAGCGAATTCGAATAGAGTTACCGGTAACTGATGATCGATGGGAAGAGTTCCTTTTTTCTAGTTACAAATTTATATTCTCAATTGATTTATTAGAATTGATAATACAACAGTCAGGTAAGAAAAAGAGATAATGAATGACCCATAAACTATAGTATGCTTTCTTTTATCATTTTCATATTTAAACTATATCTTATCTTTATGTTAGTTATGTTACGTTATATGAGATAATGGTGACTTTTTAATCTATGTAAATCATTACTCCCTTCGTTCATTTTTTGTGTTATTTTTTGAATTTCGAAATTCAAATAAGTCTATTTTTAACCGTAAATTTTTTATAGATCTTTTAAACATTTTGAATTATCAATTATTGTGAGTTTGTGATTTATAGTACTTTTTTACGTAGTTTACAAATATATAAATTTCATTTCAAAAAAATTGAAGATTCTATGCCCAAACACCCGATCAAACTTGAATTGTTTGGCTCTCGAAAAATGAATAGTGCCACATAAATTGAAACAGAGAGTACTATTTATATTAAAATAGATTTCGAAGCTAACTATGTGATAAATGTTTGAAAACAATCATCAATAAATGCATGGGAGTTTAATATTGTAGGGGCAGAAGCGAGGGAACATGGTATCCTTGCAGTATGGAGTTGCATGCACGATTGTTCTCCACATATGCGATGATGTTATTTTGGAGTTGATTTGAAGTTTTGATGATTTAATAAACTTCGGGAATGATGAACTAAGGGAAACAATGTCAGTTACTTGAAGAGTCATATTAATAAGGGGAACTGGTGAAAGGGGGAAAGTTGAATAAATTTGTCATCATCAAAAAAGGGGAGATTGTTATTTTGGAGCTGATATAAAGTTTTGATGATTTAACAAACTTCGGGTTCTAACAAGGGACCTAGTCGAGGAAAGACTGTGTACGTGAAAAAGACAAAAAAGTAGTTGTCTAAAAGCTGCCACAACTGCCAACTCTGTTGTGACTGGTGCATGTCTTTTCATAGCAGTAGGCTCAGCCAATGGCTCGATCCCAAGGGTTTGTGTCCATTTGATAATAGTCTTTTCTCAAAAGAAAAGGCCAAGTTTTGAAAAACTAAGTTTTTGAATTCTGAAAATTCATAAGCTTACAAAGAAAAAACTATATTCAAGGAAGAACACTGCTCATGCTCAACAAGGGACCTGATGGAGTGCTGAAGCGTCTTTGTTGTATTTTGAGTTTTGTGTCTTGTGTTCTTATATTGTAAATCTACTCCTAAATTATAAAGGAGAGTAGATCGGTTGTTTGTCTAAGTCTTTAGGTTGAATCAGATTAACTAGAGTTAGTTAGTCGAATCATATATGTTTTAGTCAAGCCTCTTTACATCATTGTTTTGATGTTCTCTTGGGTAGAGTTCCCTAGGAGTGTCAACTAGAGTTAGTTGATGTATGGGTGCATCAGAGTTGCTGCTTGTTTATGCTCTTATCTTTGAGATCTGAGTTGGTGGCTAGAGTTATCCTTGTTGGCTTCTTGAAGTCTTTTCAACTAGAGTTAGTTGGTTTAGTGGGGCAATATAATTATTGCTTAGTTTCCTTTGTAGTAGAGTTGCTACAATAAGGGGGAAGAGATCAAGAGTTTAATTCCTAGGTTGTAGGAGTTTGTAATCTGAAGCGTTGCTCTGTTTTGAGTGAAAGGAGTTTGGGTTGAAATCCTGTGAGTACAGATCGTGATTTTCATCTCCCTTGAGTAAGAAGGTTTCTACATAAAATCCTTGTGCATGATCTACTTTAAGCTATTTATTTTTCGCACTATTATTCTGTCGAAGGACCTGGTCTAGGGATCACTAGTGGACGCATCCATTCTAACAGATGACCTTTGATCCCAATTACCTTTGCAAGTATGGAAGCCATCCTACTTATGTGGCTTTGCTGATGGAACACATAGACCGCAGGTGTGACACTATCAGATACAACAACATAAATAACTTTAAAAACAATTCAAACTTTCAGAACGCGTTCAAAACTTTCCAAACACAAATTAATAGCACAAATCGATCATAAAATACATTTCAAACCAATTGAAATCGTCAAATTATCAATGATGAGTCATCTTGACCGAGTGTTGACCAAGGCCAATTTGAGTCTATTATTTAAAATAAATATATGACCTCTAATTTGAAACTTCTTTGGATCAATTGATCATGTCAATTTTTTAATTTTGTTTTTACATTTTATACATTTCTAGCTCGCTCTTCAAAGAATACACATGTATTAAGCTAATGTATATGAGCAAATCACATAAATGATTATTTATGTAGATTCAAAATAATTCCTTCAATATGCGTTGAATACTTTTTATCCTTTAAATTTATCAAAAGTTAACCATAAATATTTAAAAAAATTACCAAATCATAAAATATGCAACATAAAAATGCACCACAAAAAATGCAATGTATAAAAAGTTGCATTAACTATATTACAAAAAATTATACAAACTCTAAGAATAAATCCAAAATAACAGAAATTATAAAAAGGGAAAAAAGACAAATATACCCTCGAACTATCGTAAATGGTATGCAGATACCTTCTGTCATACTTTTGGGACATTGGTGCCCCTGTCGTCCAAAAACTAGAGCGTATATGCCCTTCACTCTAACGGAAGACTAAATAGGGACATGTGGCGCAATCTTATCCGTCGATCCGATATTTAATAAATGTCGGGTCGGTGGATAAGATTATGACACGTGTATGTCTGTTAGTATAAAGGGTATATTGTAACACCCCGACTTTTCAAAACGTCTAAATTAACTCGTACCTTCGTGGAAAGGCAAAAAGGGTGAGTAATAAATTAAGAATGATGGGGTATATCATAATATAAGTGTTCTAGGGTTGTATCTCAAGTTTTGAAGTTAGGTAGGTGGCAAAATAAAAGTTGGCGAAAGTTATCGTAAGTTCCTTTTTAAAGATTTCTTTGAAATTTAGGTCAAATGTCTCGGAGGTTTTCTCCAAATACATAAAGATTTATGGGGGGCCCGACCTATCAAATCGAAGGTCTATAAGTCTAGTTTCCAACGCATCAAACCGTTCATTCATACGACTTCAGAATAGAGAGATATTCGCATTTTTGTGAGACTGCGCAAGCATGCATGTGAGGTGGGACCCTAGGTCGGTGGAACTTTATATATATCTTATTCTTCGACTTTTTCTTCATTTTTTGAGTTAAGAACCAGAAAACTTAGGAAAGCCATTTCTAGGATCAAAAAAATTATAGATTTTCTCGACTTAAGTCCTTAACGAAAGTTGTTCTACGCGTTGATCTCGTCATCATGGTATAATTTATTTTATCGATTTCGTAGCATATCATACTTTGGTGTTGGACAGCAAGGGTTTGGACATATATTAAGGTTTTGAGGTGTATTACGAACTTAAGATCAAAGTAAGACCCTTCTTTCATCGACTCTAGCTTTGATAAGCCGCAAATAGCAATTTGCAACGGAAATACATATCTTTTATCGGATTATCGTGGTATCTTCTATTCTTGTGTTTTGATTATGGTCCTTCCTTGTTGTAGTAGCGAGGGGGGCTGTGAGTAAAAGTCGTTAGGCCACGTGAATTCAGCGAAAAAGATATGTTAAGGCTACTCCCTTCTTACGGCATGTTTTCTTAAAGCTTAGGAGCAATGTAATTGGGTTGTTATCGTTGTTATACTTGTAGCCATTATTGTTGATTGTTGGGTGCTCGAGTGGATATAATCCTCTCTTTTCAGGATTCTTATTCAGTTAGTAGCGTCCCTATGTTGGACACGACTTAGAGGCTATTTGTATAGGTTGCTTATAACTAAATTGCTCGCTTTTAGCTAATGGATTGTTATTGTTGCCCTTGGGGATATTGTGATTAGCTGCAGGAATGTGATCTATGCCTAGAAGGGCTATGTTCTACCTACGGGGCTATATTGATGCCTAGAAGGGCTATGAGCTGCCTACAGGGCTATATTGACGCCTAGAAGGGCTATGAGGTGTCCACGATGCTATATTGACGCCTCAGAAGGCTATGTGCTGCCTACAGGGCCATGTTGTTGCCTAAGAGTGCTATGAGTTGTCTATACGCTATATTGATGCCTAAGAGAGCTATGTGCTGCCTACGGGGCTATAATATTACCTAAGAGGGCTATGTGATTGCCTACGGGGTTAGGAGACTACCGATAGGGGTATATAGACTGATTGGCACCTTCTATGCTTATGGGGGCCTGGGTAGGTGGTCTTCTGTGCTGTTTGTACCTGCCGTGCTTATGGGGGCTTGGTTAGGTTGTTGTTTCATTATTTTTGATATGTTTAGATTTAAGAGCAGGTCAGTACACTTATCTTATCCTTGATTTATTTAACGGATTACTCCAGTATATTAGTTTACCTGCTCATAGTCTATTGCCTTTCATACTCGGTACATTATTTCGTACTGATGCCCCATTGCCTGGGGATACTGCATTCATGCCTGCAGGTCCCGACAGACGACCTAGTAGACCTCCTCAGCAGCAAGATTGACTTTTATCCGGTTGGCTAGCCCCTTTCTCCCGGAGCTGCCAGAGTTGGAAAGTTTGTTAGCTTTTGTTGTATATATTTTTATGGGTAGGTTGGGGCCCTGTCCCACTCTTAGAGGCTTGCAGACTAGTGTGTGGGGTGTATAGCTACGGTATGGCCATGTTGGCCTAGTTTGTTGGTTTGTTGAAGCTTGTTAGTTGTTTGATGTATTGTCTTGATATATACCTGCTTTCAGTTTTGGTATAGAGATCATGGTGGCCTCGACGGCCCAATCAGGACTTCTATGCTAGTTGGCTATTTCTTTATATGAACTCTTGGTAATAGCTGTTTCTTTTATAGATCTATTGACAGGGGCCTTGCCGGCCGAGGGCTTAATTTTATGCCAAGATATACTTATTTGTTTTTTGATTGCGTGTGGCTGCCATGCGCTAGTAGCAAATGGTTCAACAGGGTCGGTTCGGGCCTGAGTTTTTGCATTAAGAGCCAGTTGCGCCCCTTGAGTTTGGGGCGTGACAAACTTGGTATCAGTGCAACGTCGTATCCTAGGGAGTCTGCAAGCCGTGTCTAGTAGAGTGTTTTTTATAAATGTGTTGTGCACCACATTCGATAAGCAAGAAGCTACTAGGCATCTTAGAATGACTATCTTTCTTTTGCTCACCTCGTGCTATAGAGCGGTGTCTTAAGGGTTGAGGTTTCTGGCTTATAATTGATATTTGTATGCATATAGAGATGGCTGACACCAGATAGACCACAGCTAGCCAGGGGCTAGATACAACTGTAGGCGAGGGTACCAGCAAGGTACCACAAGTGGAGGTAGCCCATTGTAAGACCTAGGGGGAGACATCTTCTCAGCTCCCTATAGCTTCTCCACCGCTTTAGGAGCCTTCGAGGGCTACAGGACCCCCGACTCCACCAGCAGTACCACCTCTAGTTCCACCTATTCTATCTGATCAGGATTTCAAGAGTGCAGTATATATGTTAGCATAGTTAGTAGCTGGACAGCGCCAGCCAGTTGCTCCAGATGTTGCTGGACCTTCTGAAGGACCAGGAAGTTCGAGAGTTCGTGAATTTCTTGCCTTGAATCCTCACAGTTTAAAGAGACAGATCACAGAGAGGACCCACAGTACTTTGTTGATCGCTTCATTGGATATTCATAGTCCTGCATGCCTCAGCGACTGAGTCAGTTGAGTTAGACGCATTTCGATTGCGTGATGTTGCAGTATTGTGGTACGAAAGTTGGGAGAGATCTAGGGGAAATATGCATCTCTACCCACTTGGGATAGCTTTACAGAAGCTTTCATAGATCACTATTTGCCTTGAGATATTAGGGATGGCCGGGTGGACCAGTTTCTGAACCTCCGACAGGGCAGCATGAGTGTCCGAGAGTACGAGCTGAGATTTGATTCATTAGCTAGATATGCACCAATATTTGTTGATACGATGCATGATAGGGTGCGTAGATTTGTGGGATGGATTGACTCGGACTATATCGACGATTGTTCTACAGCTGCACTAAATAATAATATGGATATCTCGTGAATTCAGGCCTTTGCACAAGGCATAGAGGATCGTCGACATCTACAGTATATAAATGAGAGGGTCGAGAGAGAGACATAAGAAGGCTAGGCTCGCTGGTTCACTAGGAGATTTTAAGGGTGGTCCCAGACCCCGATATTCTAGTAGGCCACCTAGACCTCCATCACAGCAGTTCCAGGGTAGTAGATTTGATCGTCAGGGACAGTCAGTCCTAGGTGAGGGTTCACAAGCATCAAACTCTCAACAGCAGAGGGGTTCAAACCAGGCTAGGACAGCCTCGTCGCGTTGCGCTACTTGCGGTAGGATGCATTTCGGGAGGTGCAGGCAGGGTTCCACAGGTTGTTATTCTTGTGGACAGGAGGGGCATGGGTGAAGGAACTGCCCGACCATAGGTCAGGCTGGTTTAGGTTAGTCGACCGGGTCAGTAGTAGGTTCCTCCTCATCAGCACAGTCTACAGGGCGTGGACCCTAGACTTTAGCAGGTAGAGGCAAAGGCGGAGGCAGAGAGGGAGCATATAGTTCTGGTCGTGGCCAAAACCATACATACTCATTAGCCGGCCGACAAGACTCAGAGTCATCACCATATGTTGTGACAGGTGCATTGATTGTTCTCTCCCATTATGTTTATGCTTTGATAGATCCTGGATCTACTCTTTCTTATGTTACTCCATTTATTGCGGGGAAGTTATGTATAGTAGCAGAGTCATTAGATCGACCCTTTATTGTATGTACACCAGTGGGTGAGTCTATTATTGCCAGGAGAGTCTATCGAGGTTGCACAGTAGAAATTATCGATCGTCATATCTCTGTAGACCTGGTAGAGTTAGAGATGGTCGATATCCACGTCATTATGGGTATGGACTGGTTAGTGTCTTGTTATGCTAATGTTGAGTACCGGACAAAGATTGTTAGATTCCGATTTCCAAGAGAGGCAGTTCGGGAATGGAAAGGCGATATAGCAACGCTGAAAGGTAGGTTTATTTCCTATCTTAAGGCGATGAGGATGATTACTAAGGGTTGTATTTATCATCTTGTTTGCGTTCATGATATAGATGCAGAACCATCGACACTTCAGTCTATTCTGGTAGTTAATGAGTTTCTAGATGTATTTCCAGACGAGCTTCCAGGTATCCCTCCAGAACGGAAAATTGATTTTGCTATCGATATGCTACCAGTACATAATCCATATATATCCCTCCTTATAGAATGACTCCTGCTGAGCTAAAAAAGTTGAAAGATCGGCTGAAAGACTTGCTGGATAAAGGCTTTATCAGGCCTAGGTTTTATTAGCTGTCAACTGTTCATAGTCAGCAGTGGAAGAGGGTAGTGTTATTCGTGAGGAAGAAAGACGGCTCACTGAGAATATATATCGATTACCGACAGCTGAATAAGGCGACTATAAAGAATAAGTATCCCTTTCTGAGGATCGATGACTTGTTTGATCAGTTACAAGGTGTTGAGTGCTTCTCAAAGATTGATTTAAGATAAGGGTACCACTAGATACGAGTTCGGGAGAAAGACGTTCCAAAGACAGCTTTTAGAACCAGATATGGACACTTTGAGTTCTTGGTAATGTCTTTTGGATTAACTAATGCCCCAACACTGTTCATGGACCTGATGAATAGTATATTCAGGCCGAATCTAGACTTGTTTGTGATTGTATTTATTCATGATATTTTGGTATATTCACGTTCAAAAATTGAGCATGCAAATCATTTTCGAGCAGTCATTCAGGTTCTTCGAGACCGAGAACTTTATGCAAAATTTTCTAAGTGTGAGTGCTTGTTAGACTCTGTAGCTTTCTTAGGCCATATTGTATCAGATGCAGGCATTACGGTTGATACACAAAAGATTGAGGTCGTAAGACTTGTCCTAGACCCATGACTCCGACTGAGGTTCGTAGTTTCTTAGGGTTAGCTGGGTACTACAAAAGGTTTGTAGAGGGGCTTTCTTCACTTTCAGCACTCTTAACGAAGTTGACTAAAAAAGCAGCTAAGTTCTAGTGGACTGAGGCTTGCGAGCATAGTTTCCAGGAGGTAAAGGACAGGTTGACATCAGCACCAGTTCTAGCATTGCTAGAGGGTTCAGAAGGCTATGCGGTGTACTATGATGCTTCTGGTGTTGGGTTGGGATGTGTTCTAATGCAACATGGTAAGGTTATCGCATATGCTTAAAAGCAGTTGAGGAAGCACGAGAAGAACTATCTGACCCACGATTTAGAGTTGGTTGTTGTTGTGCATGCGTTAGAGATATGGAGATACTATTTATATGGCTTTCATGTTGACATCTTCACAGATCATAAAAGCTTTCAATATATCTTTAGACAGAAGGAGTTAAATCTGCGATAGCGTCGATGGCTTGAGTTACTGAAAGACTATGACGTGGACATTTTATATCATCCAGGAAAGGCGAATGTGATAGACGATGCCCTCAGCCGAAGATCTATGGGTAGTTTATCCTATTTAGGTGTTGAGAAGCGTGAGCTAGCGCGAGAGCTTCATCAGTTAGCTAGCTTGGGAGTCAGATTGTTAGAGGCAGACGATAGTGGGGTCACAATTCAGGACACAGCCGTATCATCCCTAGTTGTAGAGGTAAAATCACGGCAACATGAGGATCTTAGGTTAGAGCAACTCAGAGCCAAGGCTCAGGATCAATAGTCTTTAGCATTTGATATAGCAGGAGATGGAGTCCTCAAATATAGTGGTCGATTGTGTGTTCCGAATGTTAGAGGGCTTCGACTTCAGATTATGGAAGAGTCACATCATTCATGTTATTCTATTCACCCTTGGTTCGACAAAGATGTACCATGATATTAAGAAGATCTATTGGTGGCACGGGATGAAGAAGGACGTTGCTGAGTTTGTGGCACAGTGTCCTAACTGCCAACAGGTGAAGCTTGAGCACCAAAAGCCCGCTGGGCTAGTCCAAGAGATAGCCATTCCTTTGTGGAAGTGGGAAGAAATTAATATGGATTTTATTACAGGGTTACCTCGATCGCGTCGTAAGTTTGACTCTATTTGGGTAATTGTTGATAAACTAACAAAATCAGCCCACTTCTTACCAGTCAGGGCTACTTTTACAGCTGAAGACAATGCAGGGCTCTATATTAGAGAGATTGTTAGGCTACACGGTGTCCCAGTACCTATTATCTCTTATAGAGGAGCACAATTTACCGCTAACTTCTGGAAGTCCTTCCAGAAAGGACTGGGGACACAGGTTAATCTTAGTACAGCCTTTCACCCTCAGATGTATGACCAGGCTGAGCGCACAATTTTGACACTCGAGGATATGTTACGGGCGTGCGCTCTAGACTTCAAGGGAAGTTGGGATGACCACCTGCCTCATATTGAGTTCGTATACAATAATAATTATCATTCCAGCATCGGGATGGCACCTTATGAGGCTTTGTATGGGCGAAAATGTAGATCCCCCATTGGATGGTTCGAGGTAGGTGAGTTAGGGTTAATTGGACCCGACTTAGTACAGCAGACAGTGGAGCAGGTTAAGCTCATTCGGGAGAGGTTGCTAACAGCTCAAAGCCGACAGAAGTCATACTCAGATGTGCGAAGAAGGGACTTAGAGTTTTATGTCGATGATTGGGTATTCTTAAAAGTCTCGCCTATGAAGGGTGTTATCAGATTTGGCAAAAAAAGGCAAGCTTACGCGTTGAGCTCGTCATCATGGTATAATTTATTTTATCGATTTCGTAGCATATCATACTTTGGTGTTTGGACAACAAGGGTTTGGACATATATTAAGGTTTTGAGGTGTATTACGAACTTAAGATCAAGGTAAGACCCTTCTTTCATCGACTCTAGCTTTGATAAGTCGCAAATAGCAATTTGCAACGGAAATACATATCTTTTATCGGATTATCGTGGTATCTTCTATTCTTGTATTTTGATTATGGTCCTGCCTTGTTGTAGTAGCGAGGGGGGCTGTGAGTAAAAGTTGTTAGGCCACGTGAATTCAGCGAAAAAGGTATGTTAAGGCTATTCCCTTCTTACGGCATGTTTCCTTAAAGCTTAGGAGCAATGTAATTGGGTTGTTATCGTTGTTATACTTGTAGCCATTATTGTTGATTGTTGGGTGCTCGAGTGGATATAATCCTCTCTTTTCGGGATTCTTATTCAGTTAGTAGCGTCCCTATGTTGGACGCGACTTAGAGGCTATTTGTATAGGTTGCTTATAACTAAATTGCTCGCATTTAGCTATTGGATTGTTATTGTTGCCCTTGGGGATATTGTGATTAGCTGCAGGAATGTGATCTATGCCTAGAAGGGCTATGTTTTGCCTACGGGGCTATATTGATGCCTAGAAGGGCTATGAGCTGCCTACAGGGCTATATTGACGCCTAGAAGGGCTATGAGGTGTCCATGATGCTATATTGACGCCTCAGAAGGCTATGTGCTGCCTACAGGGTCATGTTGTTGCCTAAGAGGGCTATGAGTTATCTATACGCTATATTGATGCCTAAGAGAGCTATGTGCTGCCTACGGGGCTAGGGGACTACCGATAGGGGTATATAGAATGATTGGCACCTTCTATGCTTATGGGGGCCTGGGTAGGTGGTCTTCTGTGCTGTTTGTACCTGCCGAGCTTATGGGGGGTTGGTTAGGTTGTTGTTTTATTATTTTTGATATGTTTAGATTTAGGAGCAGGTCAGTACACTTATTGTATCCTTGATTTATTACCTGATTACTCCCAGTATATTAGGATACCTGCTCATAGTCTATTGCCTTTCATACTCGGTACATTATTTCGTACTGATGCCCTATTGCCTGGGGGTACTGCATTCATGCCTGCAGGTCCCGACAGACGACCTAGTAGACCTCCTCAGCAGCAGGATTGACTTTTATCCGGTTGGCTAGCCCCTTTCCTCCGGAGCTGCCAGAGTTGGGAGGTTTGTTAGCTTTTGTTGTATATATTTTTATGGGTAGGCTGGGGTCATGTCCCGCCAATCTTTACTACTCTTAGAGGCTTGCAGACTAGTGTGTGGGGTGTATAGCTACGGTATGGCCATGCTGGCCTAGTTTGTTGGTTTGCTGAAGCTTGTTAGCTGTTTGATGTATTGTCTTGATATATACCTACTTTCAGTTTTGGTATAGAGATCATGGTGGCCTCGACGGCCCAATCAGGACTTCTGTGCTAGTTGGCTATTTCTTTATATGAACTCTTGGTAGTAGCTGTTTCTTTTATAGATCTGTTGACAGGGGCCTTGCCGGCCGAGGGCTTAATTTTATGCCGAGATATACTTGTTTGTTTTCTTGATTGCGTGTGGCTGCCATGCGCTAGTAGCAAATGGTTCAGCAGGGTCGGCTCGGGCTTGCGTTTTGGCATTAAGAGCCAGTTGCGCCCCTTGAGTTTGGGGCGTGACATATATATGCTCTAGTTTTTTACGGCAAGAGCACTAATGTTCCAAAAGTATAACGGAAGGTATCTATATACCATTTATGATAATTCAGGGATATATTTGTCTTTTTCCCTTATAAAAAATATACCCCTATATGTAAGCTCTCACTTCTTTTTTTCCTCATAGTCCCCATACTTAAAAGGATTATGTTTAATTCATACTCAAACTGAGGGACTATTTTTGCGAATTTGACAGTTCCCTTTTCAGTTGAATACTAAAACCCTACTCCCAATTGACACAGCCTTTGTGAAGTTGAAGTGAAGAAACAATGGAGAGCCTTAACAAGAGGAAAAAGCAAAAGACCGAGAACAGCTCAACCGGCAACTCTGAGGTTTTCGCTTCTTGCTCTTTCGAAAGTCTCGGTCTTCACACTACCTTATGCGACCATCTCAAAGGTTTTCTCTTACACAACCTGCAAGTTTCTAATAATTTCATGTCAAGTTTTAGAAGAAAAAATCTTAACTAGTTTAGGATTTAATTTTAATGTAAATTTGATAACAGAGAGGCTTGGATTCGAGGCTCCAACTCTTGTTCAGGCTCAAGCAATTCCTGTTATACTCTCTGGTCGACATGTGTAATTTCTCTACCCTTTGATGATATTTATTCAATTGTTCTATGTATTTATGGATGTTGTGGTATTTCGATTTCAAGTTTTGTATTTGTTAATGTCCGAATTGATTTTTGGATTATTGTTAATGAATGGTGATAGGCTAGTGAATGCGGCTACTGGAACGGGGAAAACTGTGGCTTATTTGGCTCCAGTTATTCATCAGTTGCAGAAGTGTGATCCCAGGATTCAGCGGTCTGATGGTACTTTTGGTACGTGTCATATTTGCTTGCTATCCGTTTCCTTAGATTTTTTTATGTTTCAGAATCCCTGTTGAGGAAAGGCTTCTATCTAATAATGTACTCTCCATTTTTGTTACCTGAAGTATAATCATCTCGTGGTATTTTTCTACAACTGAAAGTGTTCCCGACAAGTAACCAGAGATCTAATTCCAATTATGAGGTTAAAAAGACAAATAAAAACTAATTCTTTATCGAATTTGAAAATGAAAATATGGTTGTCGATTGTCATTATTAGAATAGCTGTGATGGTATTTAGGCTAAATGAAGTGTTTGTCTTGATAATAGGTGTAAGAAAACCAGCTACTTAGGTTTTATTTCTCTTGGGTGATTTAATTCGGGGTAACTGATATATTTGGGATAGCGTTGGTTCTTGTGCCAACGCATGAATTATGCATGCAGGTATATGAGATCTTGCAAAAGTTGTTGCATCGTTTTCACTGGATTGTTCCTGGATATATTATGGGAGGGGAAAGCAGGAACAAAGAGAAAGCTAGATTGCGAAAAGGTAGGTGCATTTTGTTCCCTTTTATTTCTTGTCCTTGTAAATGAAACTAGGTTCTGTTTTTCTACTGAATGTCTCCTCGTCTGTTGCTAACTTGCTAGTTCTAGGGCACTACAGCTTTTCAGCCTCCTGTTGGTCCTTTCATTCCCTCAGCCTTACACGAACTTAGAAGAGAACATAAGATGGATTAGTGGTGTATTTTCAGAAGGGATTTTATTTGCCTTAGCTTTTGGACAGCTAACAACTAAGCCACTAAATAATACAACTAATAGAATAAAGTTGGTCACTTTGTCCAAATTAGATTCTATAGATATGTTAGATTTAGTAATGGCGGGTTTCTCCACATTTTCAATGCTTTGTATAGCGTTGGCAGTACATTGCATTCTTACCTCTGCTCTTGAGATGCTAAATGCTGGTTGTTTTGGTTCATCGGAGTTACTTTTATAACTTAAAGGCAGATTGCTTGCTAAAGTAGCAAGCTGTTTTATGTTGCGTATGTTCTAGTCATTTTCTTAAATATGCTGAAAATGGTGCTAAGATTTCCTTTTTGATCAGCGCCAGATTGCACACCTTTTATTCTTTTTGAGATGTATATTTTGCATATCAATTGCATAAGGGTTTCAGATGGATTTACAATGGTCCTAAACTGCTTTAGTCATCTCTTTTATGTTTTAGGTTGGATATTTAAATTCTTTCATATGGTACTTGGTAGTGCCAAATTTTACAATTCTATTTTCTCACTTGTAAGTCTAGTGAGCTACTCTCTTGGATCTAGGGCCACCCTTCATCCTATGAGTTACTTCCTCTGCTCCGAGCCAAATGCTATCTACTATTGCTGCTCTATGCTCTATGCTCTCTACATCAAATACTTAAGCTCACTTGTAAACCGTAGGTTAGGTTGCATGTAAAGGCACTCACGGATGTTAGATATATGCAATGTACTACAATTTTTTAGGAATTTTGAAGTTGGTTTATAATGCTTCAAGCATGACATTCAGTTTTGGATTGAACATTCAGAAGCACCCCATGGTTCTCTCTTCTCCTTACTATGCTCTCCCATCTTCCTTTCTATCATGGTTTTGTGGTGGCTTTCTTTGTTGTTTCGAACGGGTCTTGTTCAGAACAAATTGCGTGTATTTCACTCTAAAACTGATATTTTGGAAGCACAAGTGGCTTGATGAATGTGACTTTGATGCATTTGATGCCTCTCAGGAATTTTCTTAGCAAATAAACCACAGGGGAGATGGAATTTGCTGGTGTACAGACTATGACTCATGAAGGTCAAAGATGTGAAAAACATGTCCTTTATTTCCTTACCCCTAAATCTTTAACAAAAGGAATGGGAATGGTGGATGACTAGTCATTATTAGCACCCCCACAAAGCTTCTGATTCCAGAAATTCCAGTGCTACTGCACTCAGAAGCTACACTCGGGATTGTATCATGTATAGTCTCCAGGTTAATTTGGAAAAGAGTGGAATAGTCCAAGTCCATTATAAATCCATTTGAAAACAGTTTTACAAGGTATTTGGGGCATCATGTATCTCAAGCATTCCTTTTTGTGAACTGGTGGTTTTAATTATCTGACCCTCATATATAGATGTATTTTCTCTATCCTAGTTCTTTTACTTTTGTTCCATACAGCCTATGCTATTCTCTTTTGCTTTTGTGGATCGAACAGTCTCATTCATCCCCTTCCTCATGCAAGTCACTTGAACTTTTCTGTTGTGTGTCTTTGGTGGTCTTGCTGTATGGTGTTTAATATTGATCAGAGTTGTCCGTCTTAATACTCCTGGAGAGTTTTCCTCTTCTGTGTTTGGAAGCATTTCAAAAGCCTCATCATAGTGCTCATTCTAGGTATATCTATTCTTGTTGCAACTCCTGGACGTCTTTTGGATCACCTAAAAAACACATCATCATTCTCGTACACAAACCTGCGCTGGATAATTTTTGATGAAGCAGACAGGTATATTTATGTTTTATCTCTCAATGGACATGCTCTTTGACTAAATTCATGTCTTAACCCCTCAATTTGCATATATGCTTTATAGAATTCTGGAGCTTGGATATGGTAAAGAGATTGAAGACATACTTAATATTCTGGGCTCAAAACAACAAAAATCTGTTGGCAAGGGTAACACAACTTCACAGATTTCTGAGGTTCAGAGGCAAAATGTATTGTTATCTGCTACATTAAATGAGAAAGTAAATCATCTCGCGGAAATTAGTTTAGATAACCCAGTGATGGTTGGGCTTGACAAGAAAATAGAGCTACAATTAACTCATCAAGACGTCAAACCAATGGAATTTAATGGGAATGATATATTAGAAAAAGATGGCAAACCACTGAGCTCTTCAACTGAAGAATATAAGCTTCCAACTCAGTTACTTCAGAGATATATTAAAGGTATGATTAGGAAGTATACATTCACGACTTATTAAAAAAACTATTTATTCACGTATCACCCTGATCACTTGCTGTATGATCATAATATTATTATGGTATCTTATTTGCAGTCCCCTGTGGTTCACGGCTTGTAGTGCTTCTTGCAATTCTAAAACATCTGTTTGAGAAGGAACCTTCCCAGAAGGTAAAGCAATTCTGCCAAACAAGCAATTTTGATTTGTAAAAATGGTAGATTAATCGTTCACTGCCATCAAGCTTTTTATCATCAGAAGTTGAGCATATAACCAATATACATTTTTACACGGTACAGGTTGTGGTGTTCTTTTCAACATGTGATGCTGTAGATTTTCATTATTCATTGGTGAGTGGATTTCAGAGGCTCTCTCGTCAGCAATCAGATACAGATGTCCAACAACTGTTTCTGAAATGCAACACACTTCGGTTACATGGGAATATGAATCACGAAGACAGAAGAACTACATTCCATGCTTTTAAAACAGAAAAATCAGCACTTCTGCTATCCACTGATGTTGCTGCTAGGGGCTTGGACTTTCCAAAAGTTAGGTGTATTATACAGTATGATCCTCCAGGAGAGGCAACTGAATATGTGCATCGGTAAACTCTCTCTCTCCCCTCCCCATTTGAAATTTTTGATTCAAAAAATATTGGTCAGTAAATCGTGTTCAGTCCCGAATTTTTTTCTCCATACTTTTACTTAAATGGTGACAGTTTGTTTCCTTCATGTTGTGGTTGCACATATTTCTTCCACCCTCTTCCCCGGGACCCTAAATTTCCAAGTTCCATCAAGGAGATCAAATTTCATTGAGCCAGAAGCACTACTAAGTGTGTGCTTGGTATGGAAGAAAATATTTTTAGAAAATGTTTTTCAATTTTCCCATGTTTGGTTGGTTGGAAAATATTTTGTCTAGGAAAACAAGTTCCTTAAAAATGAGAAAATGACTTCCTTAAGCAAAGTAGGGAAAACAAGTTACATAAGTGACATTGCAAGTTCATTATCTCTTCTTCATCCACCCAACACCTCCACCCCCTCCCCATGACCATCCCAACCCCGCCGCCCCGAAAGCCCCACTCCTCACCACATCCCACCCCCATAGTGTTTTGCTAGATTACATATAAATACTTTTGAGATAATATTATTTTGCTTAGCTACCTAACATTAGAAAATAAGTAAGAAATTCACTTGTTTTCCAAGAAAACATTTTTCTCAATAGCAAACGCACCCCAAGTCTGGAGTGATTGAACACAAATCAACATCTCAATAGTTAGTTTTCCAAATCTGAGTAGTGTGCTTGCCTGGATTTGTGGAATGATGTTAGTTACATCCTAATGCAGGGTAGGAAGAACCGCTCGTATAGGTGAAAAGGGAGATTCTTTATTGTTCCTACAGCCAGTTGAAACTGATTACTTGCCTGGCTTAGAGAAACACGGGGTGATGCTAACAGAGTATCCCCTTCAGAAACTTTTGGATAGCTTTCCATTGTTTGGTATGAGGTACCACCCGAAGAATTTTGTTTCAGTAGACACACATCCCTGGGTTGTTTCTCTGCAGAAAGCATTGGAATCCTATACTTCATCCGAGGTATTAGAACTGATCTTATTTATGTTCACGTGCTGAGTTTCCTTTTATGCTTCATGCTTTGTTGTAAATTTTAACAGCATGTACAAGATAGCTTACAATTCATTTCATTTTGACACACCTATCTGCAGTTGGAAGTCAAGTTTCTTAATTTCCATTAGTTATAAAAACCGAGGCCTCTTAATTTCTATTATTTTCATCTTTCAGATCGCTCCTTTGTCTATGCTATGCTATTGCTAATTGACATTACTACAAGTTAACCTAAGGAGGTCTTAAGGTTGAAATTTGGCATAAATGATCTCTAGGAACTAATTTTCTGTAGGGTGAAGCAAGGGTTAGGCATACATAATATGTTATATTCTCCTATGCAGGTCTCTGCTTCTCTTTTCGTTGTTTGTGCAAATGATCTGATTTCTATAAATAGTTACACTGAAATAGGCTTCCTTTGGTTGAAGATTTAGAGCTGTATTTGAATTTTTATATGCTTCAATTATCTTCATTTAGCTTAGTATGATTCCAGTTTTAAATTAATTTGTGAGAATTTCTGATGGGTTTGCAGCACTTTTGGATTGGTCACATGCCCACCAGTCCACCACTAATGTAATACTATTAGTAATGCCTTTTTATGCTTATAAAGCTGATATTGGCTGATTGTATTAAAAAGTTGCTTTAGTAAAGTAGATACACCTCAACAATAATACTTAAATAGGACGGAATGAATTTCATATTCTTCAAATGATGGATTGACTCGTTGATGTTGTCAGTTAAAGATGAAGAAAATGGCGCAGAATGCATTTTGCTCATGGGTTCGTGCTTACACTGCCCATCGTGGTGAACTTAAAGGAATTTTTATGGTGAAGAAACTTCACTTGGGGCATGTGGCAAGAAGTTTTGCATTGAAGGAGCAGCCATCTTTGGTTAATAAATCCCTCCAAAAACAAACAAAGAAAAGGATGAGAGACCAGAAACAGAAAAACGTATCAAAAAAGAGGAAAGTCGGAAAAAGATGATGTGAAACATTTGTTGTCAGATGAGCTTGTCAAATTGGATTCAACGATATGTACACAGGAAATTTCTGTCTAGCATGTCCAATTGTCCTGTGTCTCTACCAATGGTGTAAGTAGTCTGATGAGCTCTTATATAATCAGTTTTTACGGAGGAATTCAAGGCAGTACACTGACCTTGAGATTGTGCTACCAGCTTGCAAACAGATGCCCCATCTGGTGAGAATGTATCAGTTCTAACTATAAGAAGGGGGCATATTATTAGCATTTTAATTATGCCACCAAAAGTTTTGTATACTCTAGGAAGCCTTGTACCCAAAATATTCAATATATTCTAAAGTACATTTTAAGCAGTTATATGTTATCTGTATTTACTCGGTGTATGCATGGTTTGTGCCCCTTTGTTGCCTAAAACCAAAATGAGACCGAGACATGGGCACAACTTTAGCTTACCGAGGACTAAGGAGGGTTTGGAGGTCACGAATTAGAGTAGCATGTTAGTAGGTAGTTGAATTTTGACTCGCTTTTTGGTGGGTTTAGGCTTGGTGGGAGTTTTGTGTTACTGCCTCTTTTCTCTGGATTTTTCATACTGCTCCCCTTATTAATTGACATGTTTTCTCCACTGTTGTATCCCTATTCTCATAAATACGTTCATTTGTTGCACTTGTGTTGACTGTCTTTCGAAAACAACCTCTCTACATTCTCGAGGTAGGGATAAGGTTTGTGTACACTCTACCCTTTATACCCTATTTGTGAGATTACATTGAGTATATTTTAGGAATAAATATTCAGACAAAAACTTATCAAAGAATACATAGAAAATAATTTTGGAAAAAAACTAATAGATCTAGAAATTGGAAATCATCAACTGTTTACGAGTATGAAGTTAATGTCCTATTTTAGTTCAACATTAAGATGAGTATTTGTAAACTGAACCATGAAAATAGTCTTAATTGAAAAGTAGGATCATATTTTATTTCAAAGAAAAGCACTTGTCAACAAAACATGTAGATACTCAAGATTTGCTTATTATTATTTTGTGGGGTTTATTATTTAGTATGATCTACTTATTTGAAAAAAATAAGTAGATATTTATATACAAAAAAAAGGTCCATTTGATTATTCCTACATCAAGAAACCCTACTTATCCCTTGTCCTTTAATAGTTGAAATTTATGAGTTGGTTGTCTCGAGCTATGACAATGAAGTGGGCCTTAATCCTTTTGAGTCAGTCAACTAACACAAGGCCCATTGGGCCCTATCAAGTGCAATGAGGTGTGTACACACCCACGTCATGTGAATGTTGAGCGATCTCATTCATGGGCCCAGTAAAGTGATGGTGGGCCTTTGACCATTAATTAGCAGGCCGTGCACTCGGCCCACTTCATGTTTGTTTGGCTACTTTTCTATTTATGCTGGGTTTCTTTCATTTGACCAAATAAGCAAACAACAGACAATGACATCTACCTAATTAAACTTTTTTTCTGTGTGTTCATTCCTTTAACAGAAATCCCATCTACCCCCTAAGTCGATTTTTCTATTTTTTAAAACCTTTTTTTCGCACTAGTGTTGTTACGTTTGTTTTAATTTGAACACATGTAAATCACCATAGTAATTTTATTCGTGTCGGTTATATATTTGATTAATATGGTTGAAGCTAGTTAGAGGGGTACGGTGCAATTTGAACTCCCCTCCACAGACTTCACTTATAGGATTTAACTGGATAGCCGTTCAAGTTTATGCTGCATAAAATAAACGTACGTTGAGTTTGATTCTGTTTCAGTTCTTGTCCCCCAACAAAAAAGATTAATTAAGTAGTAATAATGTAGAGTTTGCTTTGGGTACAATGAATTGGATTTTCCCATCCCCCACCCCCACGTGGAGGGAAGTATATACTAATATGAAGAAATTAAGAGGAAACGTAAGTTTTTCAGACGGTGTCCGAGTACCCGTCTTGCGGGAAGTTTTCATATTTAGAGAAATTCAAATTTGAGAGCACTGATTAAGGATGAAGGAGTACTTACTATTCTACGAAAACCTTATTGATACTACATTTTCCTAATTAGGAGGTGTCGGTGTTAAATGAGAATTTAGCATATATAATTAAGCAAGCAAAACAAGACAGCTGATTCTTTCCCTTGTCCTGGCCGGCCATAACCTTGTTTATTGCCGTTAATTCCGTCTTGTGTTTACCACTACTTTCACCTATTCTGTCCCTTTGAATATTACTTTTACACATTAATTTATACAATTGCATCTTCTTAAATATATGAAACTAGAATTTAAGTTAATATTATGTCCAATAATGGTATATAAGTACTATATATAATCACCAGATAAAAGTAACTTACAACAACATACAATATGTAACTCTTTCATATCAAGTCTGATATAATATTTTTAAAAATAGAATCGGGAGTTGCTACAATTAATTAAATTGTATTGATAGAGTAGAATATATCTTAGCATTTTCGATGCGTATAACTAATTATACCTATTGATTTACTTTACCTATCAAGTACCATTGGCAAACTCATTCATTATTTATGTAATTGAAATTGGAGAGGATACATAGGAGTGTGAGATAGAAAGGCAACAAATGTTGGGGTTTTGTCCTTATTTTAAAAAAATCATATTTGATTATTACTTCTCTCTTAATATAAAGTCAAAGCAGAACTATAATTGTTTGACAATATCGAAAAAGAAAAATATAATCTATAAATTGAATATCCTTCTCAGCATCCACAATATTGTAGTCATAAATTAAGAGTCATGTTAAATGAGAGATTATTCTTTCAATAAGTTCCAAATTTTTTAAATTTCATTTTAAATATGTAGGTTGTTTGACCAAACAATATTAATATATTACGCTTTTTAATATAGTTTTCTTTATCATCTGATTTATCACTGATATATGTAATTTATAATTGTAACGTCCTGATTATTTCGATCCCAATCACAAATAGCCAAAGCTAAAAAGATTTGACTAAAAACTACTTTTAGGAGTTGGAAAGAGAGTGTGATGGTAAGCTAGGGCACCTTATAATGGTGCAATAAAAGTGGGAGCCCACAGACCTATGCAAACATAATAGAGTAATGTTTCTTTCCTTCCTTAGTGGATGACACACCACTACTTTCCTTTCACTTCCCAGCTAAGAGATATGCTTCAATCACCTGGATCCTTCATCCATCCATCTTCACCCTCACCCTGACCCACCCTAACCAAAAATAAGAAAAAGATAGGAGAACAATTCCATTTCCTTTGTCCTTTCACTTGGCCCCATTGGTATGACCAACTCCTAACCCTACCAATGGTGAATGCTTTTACTTGAGTCGGCAGTCGAGGTTTATTAGAAATATTCGCTCTATCTTTTATGGTCTGCATACACATCATCCTTCTCTTATACTATATATGTTGTTATTGGATCCTACATATATTGTTTTTACGTATGAAATACATTTTTAAAATATAAATATAGAATTTGATCTGAAGTTATTAAGTTTTGTCAAATTCATAACTAAAGAATAGGCGTTCATGATCCTGATAGTCGATCCTATTAATATGAATTCAAGTTCAATAGAGTTTAATTCAAAATTCACAAAATTTAAATTTTGAATTTGTCACGGACACCCTACTTCCTATTATATTTTTATGAGGCCTATATTTGTATATTAGATTTTATAAGATGTATATATAGAGTACTAAAATGGTGGAGTTGGATTATTAATCCTTGTTGGTCAATCACACTTGATAACCGTACTGGATAAAAAAGGGAGAATAATTATGAATATCCAAAGTAATGTGATAAATTTAATCATATAGTTGAAAATCCCAAGAATTAAATGGGTGAATACGAGATGTGTCACTATATATTCTATCCATGGATCGAGTAGCTAACTTTTTTATTCCGGAGAAATAACTTATGAAATTTTTCCAACAAAATTTACGTTGAGTAATTAGCATCTATACTAGCGTATTATATGAAATTTCCTTATTAAAAAAATTCACCTAGCAAGCATTTATGGAGATGTATGTCTAGAGTTTGTCTATGAACTTCCAACTCTGTCGAATTGATTTAAGGTAGTTAACAAGGGAATAATCTCATCATTAACCTTTTAATTAGTGTACATTATATAGTTACTTCATTTGAAAAGATGTCCAAATTAATGATTACATATGTATATATATTTGCTTTTCTATTTAATTTTAATATAATATAAATGGGGAGCTAGCATGTGCATACCTAACATGTGTAATCATTCGAATGGCATGTCAAAGTTCCTCCATTCTAATGTTTTATTAATCCGCGAAATCACTCGCCTCATCAACTAATTATTATTGCCCTTAGTGACTCTACAATCAGAAACGTATTCAAAATTTAAATTTTATGGATTCAATATTTAAGTCTTTTACCATTGAATTTCAGTATATATTTAAAGTTATGATGTTATCTATTATTTGTTATTTATGTTTCGTGTCAAAAGTATCGAGTTCAGATGAATTCAAAAGAATATAACTGTCGTTGTCAACCACAAACGACTTTAAGCGAAAGATTATTTTATTTTTAAAAAAAATGGTATGAGAATCTTGCAATTGTCATCCTTGATTCTCTGGTTAGCGCATGCATTTTAATTATCGTGTCAATTATATAAAACATTTAATTTAAACTAAATAAATAATTTCTATTTTCTTTTCTTGTTTTTCAATGTATGTATGAAAAGAGTAACATGGGATCATGGGAGACAACTCCAGATTCAATTGGGGGTATAAGATTTATGGAAAAAAAATGTCTAATTTTTTAATTGAAGGCGACATCAATTACAGGATGAAAAAGCAATATTTATAATCTATTTATTTCACATATATTCATAATTAAGGATAAGTCTAGGTTTAGAATTATCCAATCATTGTTGATTTTTCCTTGCAATTAAACACGTAAGTTCTATTTCAGTTTATTCGGGAGTAATATTATTATATTTACATGTTAGAGAAGTGTTCGTCTCTAAGAGGCATAGTAGTAGTAATAAGAAGTCAGAAATGAAAAAAAATATTCTGGTATATTTATTTCGAATGATTTAAGTATGATGCTGAAAGTAACTAATTAACAATATACTGATTATAATTTATTAACTTAGAGTTATTAATTGTCAATTGAAAATACAATTAAATAATAACAATGTGCTCTTTCTAACCGTTTAGACTTTAAAATAAGATGGTTACTTTAAAGATATGACACCTGAACCTAACTCAACCTCAAAAGCTAGCTCATGAGGGCCGAGGGGAGGTTTGTCTAAGTCCATATAAGGAGACCAATTTCTCATCCCTCTACCGATATGAGACTTCTTAACACTCCCGCACGCCTAGACCCCTCAATTGGAGCGTGAACACTTATAAATGGGGGCCCAACATCGGTGAACAACAAATTGGGATGAACCTGACTCTGATACCATGTGAAAACTTTGAGCTTGTAAGCTCACCAGTTCATTGATAAATTTAAGCAGAAACTGGAAATAGAAGAAGATATAGAATTTTATTGATATGAGCAATATTCCACATTCAAAGTGTGAGCATCGATCAATGTTTTGTATCCAGAAGATGAGGTAACCGACTAACTCTGACAGCTCACAATTGAGTAACACATTTACTAATCAATAACTAACTAATCAACTAACTACTAATCAACCAACTAAAGATCAATGTAACAGTAACTAACTAACATTTGAACACGCCTCCTCAAGTTGGAGGGTGCATGAAATTAAGCACACCAAGCTTGCTTAAAAGATGTAAATGTTGAGCTTGACTCAGCCTTTTTGTCAATAAGTCTGCAACCTGATGTTGAGTAGGGAAATAGACAGTTTTAACCGCCCATGCTTTGATCTCATCCCTGATAAAATGATAGTCAATCTCTATATGTTTTCATGGAAAACTGAATTATCTGCTAACTGAATGACTGATCTACTGTCACTTAGATTGGTCACAAACATGGTATTAAAGCCTTGAGCAATCGATGCAGATTGTTTAAGAGTAGAGTTCTTAGACGAGGTTAGATTCTTTTTCAGCTAGACATTTTTTTGGCTTCTGAGCTTCAGCAATGACAACTCTTAATATTGAACAAAATGATTCATTATACATCGGACCATAAAATGCTTCAGGAGTTGTGTTGATTTTCATAAATGACTGAATCTGATAATTATGGGATCTAGAGCAGGTCGATGAGGATCGCACTGTTAGGAAAAATAAAATTTGGTTTTGTGACTGGAGATTGTACTAGAGGATTATACAAAGATGAACTCTACGAACAATGAGAGGCATGTAATGTAATTGTGTAATCATGGTTGATGAACACTGTCAGTAAAGATCTACTCAGTGAAATTGTATATGCCACTAATACATTCTCAGTTTGGGCAAATTTAAAGGAACGATTTGACAAAGTACACATAGATATCACTACCCTTGCACAAGATACATACTCTGTATCACATTATTTCACTAAGTTGAAAATATTATGGGGTGAATGTGATGTTGTGGTACCAAATTCTTGTTGTGCATGTCCTCAATCAAAGGATAATGTTAATCATCTCCAACAATTGAGGCTAATTCAATTCTTAAGTGGTTTTAATGATTCATATGACCAGGCTCACAATAAAATTTTACTGAAGGGAGTTACACATTCCATAAATCAAGCCTATGTTATGATTATTGAAGATGAGATTCAACATTTATCAGTTGTTGTCAATGCAATAGACAAATCAGAACCAGTAGTACTGAGTGTCAACAAAAACCAAGAAAGAGAGTATTACAAAGGAAAGAAATGTAATTTTTGTCACTTTACTGGTCATACTAAGGACAATTGTTATAAATTCATTGGTTATCCAAAAGATTGAAAGAAAAGGAAGAAGTCAGGGCCAGGCTATGGAAATAGCAACATGCGAAATGCAGGTTCTACCAATGTTGGTGGTCATGGAAGAAAATTTTGAATCTGAAAAATGCAGGAAGTTCTTGTGGCTATGGAGGACAACACTCAGCAAACAATGCATCTGGTGGTCATTATAACTATCCTCAAGGGCCTTCCACTAGCCAAGATGAGAGCATGGCCTTCTTAGCAAAGGGTCATGCATTTACAGACCATGGATATAGATAAATATTAGACATGTTGAACAAAGATGTGCATGATTCTAAACAGGTCAACATGGCAGGTATCACTACTTGTTTAATGTTAAATATTTTTACTCATGACTGGATAAAAGAATCTGGTGCAACTCATCATATTATAGCAGATAAGCATTCACTGACAAAGAGTTAGGTCTTAGCTAATTCAATTCTTAAGTGGTTTTAATGACTCATATGACCAGGCTCACAACCAAATTTTACTGAAAGGAGCTACACATTCCATAAATCAAGCCTATGTTATGATTATTGAGGATGAGATTTAACATTTATCAGTTGTTGTCAATACAATAGACAAATCAGAATCAGTAGTACTGAGTGTCAACAAAAACCAAGGAAGAGAGCATTACAAAGGGAAGAAATGTAAATTTTGTCACTTTAATGGTCATACTAAGGACAATGTTATAAATTCATTGGTTATCCAAAAGATTGAAAGCAAAGGAAGAAGTCAGGGCCAGGCTATGGAAATAGCAGCATGCGAAATGCAGGTTCTACCAATGTTGGTGGTCATGGAAGATAATTTTGAATCTAAGAAATACAGGAAGTTCGTGTGGCTATGGAGGACAACACTCAACAAACAATGCATCTGGTGGTCATTATAACTATCCTCAAGGGCCTTCCACTAGCCAAGATGAGAGCATGGCCTTCTTAGCAAAGGGTCATACATTCACATACCATGAATATAGATAAATATTATACATGTTGAACAAAGATGTGCATATTTCTAAATAGGTCAACATGGCTAGTATCACTACTTGTTTAATGTTAAATATTTTTACTCAGGACTGGATAAAAGACTCTGGTGCAACTCATCATATTATAGCAGATAACCATTCACTGACAAAGATTTAGGTATTAGCTAAGTCACAACAGAACCAAGTGCACTTACCTACAAGAGACAAAGTGGACATTAGTCACATTAGTGAAGCATCTGTATTTGATAATGAGACTGTGAAAAATGTCTTACATGTTTCAGACTTCAAGTTCAGCCTATTATCAGTTTGAAAAATCATAAGGGCATTGTCTTGTTTTGTATCTTTCAACCCTGATTTTTGTGTCTTTCAGGAACTCTTCAGTGGCAAGGTGAAGGAAATTGATAGAGAAGATGAGGGATTATACATTTTTAAGGGTGATGTTCCAACACAGAACAGGCAGGGAGTTACATGTGATAAAAAAGTGATTATTGCAGGAACAATATTGTAGGATGTTAATCTGTGGCATAAGAGGCTTGAACATCCTTCCGCTCAAGTCTTGAAGCTTTTGAATCTAGTTCAGAGAACTAAAGGTAGTGAAGTACTCGGTAATTGTTCAATTTGTCCATTAGCTAAACAAACTAGACTTGTTTTTCCTAGCAGTAGCTCTAGAGCATCTATATATAAGTTTTATTGTTGTTCATATGGATCTATGAGGACTCTATAAGACCCCTACTATGGATAAGAAATACTATTTCTTAACAATTGTAAATGACTATAGTTGGTTTGTGTGAATTTACTTGTTACAGTTGAAATTTGAAGCCATTGTTGCTATCAAAAAAATTCTTCATAATGATCAAGACTCAATTTGATTCTCATGTTAAAGTTATTAGATCTGACAATGGACTTGAGTTCCTTAACTCTCAGTATACAAAGTTGTTTCGTGATCTAGATATCTTGCATCAAAGTAGTTGTCCTCACATACCTCAACAAAATGGTGTCGTAGAGAGGAAATATTAACATATTCTCAACATTGCTAGAGCTATTAGCTTTTGGGGATACTGTATCAAGGTTGCTGACTATTTGATGAATAGGCTACCTTTATATGCCATTAAAAATAAAAGTCCCTATGAGATGCTTCATTCCAACCAACCATTCATCTCTCATTTAAGGACAATTGGTTGTCTTTGGCATACATTAGTATTACCAAAATATGACAAGTTTACAGGAAAAATCTATTCCTACTATTTTCCTAGGTTATTTAGAGTTACAAAAGGGGTACATATTGCTGGACATCAAATTCAATAAGATCTTTGTGCACAGGGATGTGATTTTCCAGGAAGATGTTTTTCCATTTACTAAGGTGGTGCCACATACACAACCCTCAGTCACTGTTTTTAATTCTCCTCTAGAGTTGATTGATTAATCTGATCGAGATAATGAGGTTATTCATAATGATGCTACTAGAGAACCTCTTATTGAAGACACTGGTATCCCAAATAATGAGGGTCTTAGGTTGTTAATGAGGCTCAAGAAGAAGTTCCTTGTGAGAATTCACCATTGCAACCTTCATATGAGATTATGCGATCACCATTACCTTCTCTAGTCCCTCTTATACCTGCAGACCCTCCTGTTAGAAGGACTTCAAGAAACACCAGAGAGCCAACTTGGATGAAGGACTATACTACTACTAGTAAAAAGAAAAGTAGTACTAGACATCCTTTGGCCAATTCTCTATGTTATGACAAGTTGGATGTTTCTTATATAAGTTATTTGAGTAAACATGTATGATTATGTGGAGCCCAAACACTTCAAACAAGCATCCAAGAATGATAGGTGGATATATGCTATGAAATAGGAGGTTCATGCTTTTGAGGATAACATCACTTAGATGGTAGTTGATCTACCAAAAGGAATGCATACAGTGGGATTTAAATGGGTATACAAGGTAAACTATAAAGAAAATAGTGAGGTGAAAAGTTTCAAGTCTAGGCTGGTAAATAAAGCCAACAAGAAGGATTGGACTATCATGACATATTTTCTCGAGTTGCTAAGATGGTGACAGTGAAATATGTGATTGCTTTAGTTGTATCTAAGGAATGGAACCCGTATCAAATGAAAGTATATAATGCATTTATTCAAGGTGATCTAGATGATGAGGTGTACATGAAAATGCCATAAGGTTTCAAAAGACTAGGGAAACCAAAGTGTGCAAGCTACTCAAGTCCTTGTATGGCCTTAAGCAAGCCTCCAGACAATGGAACTTGAAGCTCACTAATGCTTTGCCGGCTACTGGCTTCACTCAGAGTGCACATGATTATTCTCTCTTTAACTTAAAGAGAGGTACGGACCTAGTTATTGTCCTAGTCTATATTGATGACTTATGACTTACTGATCATAGGTAATAATGAACAAATGATCATTGAAGCTAAGGACAATTTACATGATTAGCAGTTCAAGTTGAAAGATCTAGGTGAACTTAAACATTTTTGGGTATAAAAGTATTAAGACCCTCAAAAAGTGTTATATCAAATCAGAGGAAATATATTTTGGATCTCATTGCTGATGTAGGTCTCACTGGTGCTAAGCCTGCCCCCATTCCTCTTGAATCCGACCTGAGACTTACCTCAGCAGAACATGATTTAGTGAATGACTCTACTGGAGATGAGGTTCTCCATGTCATTACTTTTTATCAAAGACTGGTTGGTAAACTTCTTTATGCCAACATCACTAGACTAGATATTAGTTATGCAGTACAAACTCTCCGCCGTTTATGGAGTCCCCTAAGAAGTCACATTGGGAAGCATCTACTAGAGTAGTTAGATACTTAAAAGTCACATTAGGGCAAGAGGTTTGGCTACAGGATAAACCTACCACTATGTTAACTTGTTGATGTGAATCTGATTGGGATGCTTGTCCTAACACTAGAAGACCCATCACAGGATATGTGGTAAAATTTGGTGATTCCTTGGTGTCTTCGAAGCCTAAGAAGCAACACACTGTCTCCAAGAGCGCAACTAAAGTTAAGTATAGAAGCATCAGCTGTGTTTGAAGTCACTTTGTTGTTAGGCTTGTTTATTGAGTTAGGGGTACCTATTCAGGTTTGTGTGACCATTCTAAGTGACAGTAGATCAGTCATTCAGTTAGCAACTAATCTAATTTTTCATGAAAGGATCAAGCATATAGAGATTGACTATCATTTTATCAGGGATAAAATCAAAGCATGTGTGATTGGAACTGTTCATGTCCCTACTCAACATCATGTTGCAGACTTATTGACAAAAGGGCTGAGTCAAGCTCAACATTTGCATCTTTTAAGAAAGCTTGGTGTGCTTAATGTCATGCACCCTCTAGTTTGAGGGTGTGTGTTCAAATGTTAGTTAGCTACTATTACATTGATCTTTAGTTGGTTGATTAGTAGTTAATTGATTAGTCATTAATTAATTAGTAAATTTATTACTCAATAGTGAGCTGGCAAAGTTAGTTAGTCAGCTACCTCATCTTCTGCCTATAAAGCATTGATCGATGTTCACACTTTGTATGTTGAATATTGCTCATATTAATAAAATTCTCTCACTTCTTCTATTTCCAGTTTCTGCTCAAATTCATCAATGAGCTGGTAAGCTTACAGGCTCACAGTTTTTATAGCTACATACTTCAACATAGTATCAAAACATGTTGCATAAAAAAAATATTCAAAAATATAATTAAATAATAAAAATATACTCTAAAATATGCATGTGAATTAATATACATATCTAACATTTATTTGTTTGGAAATACCCGATACAATAAGTATTTACCCATTCATTATTTTAGATAACTGAAAAACTCACATCTTCATTTAAGTTATCCCTAGTTCACTTTTACTTCTCAGCTTCATGATAGTCAAATTTCTTCTAGCTCTTTTTGAGGAGTTTTCATCTTTTTTTCTCTGTTGATAATCACTCGAATCCACAATTTCAATGTTAGAGGTGGAGAGTCAATATTTAATTCATTTTTGAAGTAAAATCAAATTAAATTTATTCAATATTTAAAATTTAAAATATTGCAGATGTTTGAGAATTATGAAAAATACTTTCATATTATTAGAACATGTATTGAAAATAAATTCGTGTTGACACCCAATTTTGACCGACCTATAAACTTTTCGGGAGTGTTATTCGATTGAATACGTATTTTAAAACATATTTCGGGTTTAAATTTTAATCGATTTTGTGTAAAAAAAAATTTATATAATTTAGTATGCGTATTTTATAATTTGCCAAAATTATTAGAATTAAAATTAATCCAAGGGTCTAGATCTACTTAGCCAACTTTCCTATTTTAATACCTAAAGACCCTAACCCTAACTTTTGTCTCATTTTTTTTCTCTCCTCTCCCAAAATCAGCCGCCTCCCCCTCTCTATCTTTTCCATATTTTCCGGCGAGCAGCCGAGAACCACCGGAGCCGGGGAGGGAGATCGGCGGTCTTCCTCTTCTCATTCTGTTGCCCCTCTTTTCTCCTCTCTCCTCTTTTCTGGTGACAACAACAACATAACAGCAGCAGCCACCAGCAGCCGGCGACGACAGCAACTCCGGCGAGCAGTAGCTCCAGCCGCCAGCGAAACCTGCAGCGGTACGGAGGCGGCACTCAGTCGCCTTCCTCTTCTCCTTGCTCCGACGGAAAATAGCTCGGCGAGAACCAATGGAGAGGATAGAAGCAGCAACGAAGAAGGCTGCTCCGGCCGGCTCTTCCCGTCTTCCCCCTTGCTCTCTCTTCTCTGTTCCGGTGAGGAGGACAACCGCCGACCGGTGAGAGCCTCTCACCGAGCAGAGCCAGCGAGGCAAGCAGCAACGCAAAAGCAAGCTCCGACCAGCGAGCCTGTCTCCGGCGAGAGCCAGCCCCAACTCCGGCAAATGTTGCTCCGGCCAGCGAATAAGGCGAGCTCCGGCGGAGCTTTTGAAAGTTTCAAGCAAAGAAAAAGAAAGATCCATCCGGGTACTTTTTTTTTTAGTTATCTTTAGTAATCTGGTTCTTCTCTTATTTACAATTTAGCTTGGATTTTCGTATATATAGATGTTGTTATGCATGTGCAGTATATGTGAAAATCATTTTGTGTTCATGTGATTATTTCTCCCTATTCATGTGTGATTATCATGTTAATTGTTGCTTCTTAGGAAAAAGCATGTCTGGGCTGTGATTTAATTTACCATGAATTAGTTATTATTTTGACATTGCATATGCCTACTAAATTTTGTTAGTAGTATGTGAATTATGCACTCTAACTAGTCGGTTTAACAATTTTATAGGATTTCATTATCTTTGTTTACTGATTCTCGCTAATTTAGTTATTAGCAAATATTTGTTGACGTGTAAGCATGAATATTACCTTTGGTGCAAATTATTCCTTTCCTTAGGAAATTACTTGGTGCATTCTTTATATAATATTTGCTTGTGTGTTACCTTAAATAGATTTCTTTGCCTTATGCATATTATGTCGGATCTTTACCTTTCTGATTATGGTAAAGTATAATAGTTGGGTTTTGATACTAGCCGTTGTGAATATTTATTAATTTACTGTTACGCTCAATCAATCCCTCCACCTTAGTTAGTCTTAGATATATTTCTTACAGGCTTAAAATTTGGTAAAAATAAAAATAAAAATAAAAATAAAAAATAAAATAAAAACCTCTACTGATTTCTTGCTCCCTTATTTAGGAAATAATATTATAATTGATCCCAATTTATTCATTTTCTTAGATATTTATTTCCTTCTGTCAATCTGTATATATTATTGGTGTAGTGATTATCCTTAATGGATTCCCTTGGCAAAATTAGAATTTAAATTGTTTCTTACTTGTTTATTTTTGGAAAAAAATCTCTATTAGTTTTGAAATATTTCTGCTGTAGTAACTCTAACTTTCTAATATTATATGAAATAATTTGGGGGTAGTCTAAGGGGGGAGGGGATCGACGTGCTATTTGTTACTTTATCGTAATTATTTGTTGATAGAAAGCATGCCTATAGAAATGTAACTATATACTTTATCGTAACTATTTGTTGTTATCTCTTCTACAGAGTAGTTTTAAAACAAAATTAGCTATTACTAACATGAATTTGTCAACCATTTTTACTTATGATAAAGCAAAGCTCTAATCTACCTAACAATTCGGCATGTGATAATAAAGTAATGTATAACATTTTACATGCTTATCACCTTGTGTTATTTACACCACTGATTATCTTTTTATGTAAAATAATTCCTTGTTTAAATAACTCGTTTTTATATCAGAAATAACTTAGATACCATGCTTATAGGATCTAAATAATCTTTATATATTTGGGTGTAGAAACCATGCATATAGGTTGAATAATTGTTATCTTATTCTTCGCCTAGAAACCATGTCTATAGGATTTAATGAATAAGATCAATATGTTAATTAATTAAGTCTTGAATTAATTGTAGCATGTTAATAATCAATCTTAATAATGACATGTTAATTGATTAAAAATCATGCCCATAGGACTGCATTAATAAGACTGATAATAAATTTAACATGATAATCAATTGGTTTTAATATGGGTCAGCATGTTAATCGTCTATAGGCTTCTAATAATTTTCAGCATGTTAAATGACTGAAACAAATCTGCTATGCATATTTTCTGCTCATTGTTAAGTAATTTTTGCAACACATTTATTTTAGGACAGTTACAATAAGCCGATAAACAGTCCAGCATGCTAAGACTGTTTTAAATACTCTGCCATGTTGAATCTGCCCGAAATAATTATTGTAATGAACTGTTTGCCATTTCTAATCAACTAATAAATAATACATGCTCCCTTGATTACAATCCAATTAAAACAAATAAATTCTTCACTGGGTCATAACTTTCTACCCTTTTATTTATTAATTATTATATTGTTGGGTTACTTGCTCAAATGTTTGTACCACACTTTGCATGATTCCTCTTCACTTTAATTGTGTTTGTAAGCATGTTAAATAACCTAAATCTAGAGGCCAATATGAGATTTGTGTGCTAAATACTCGTCTAAATTGTTTTGCTTGGTGTCTAGAGGGCCTAAGTAGGCAACTTATATTTTATTCTAGTCTAAAACAATCCTAATGGAAGTCCAATGCATCTTGGACATTTAAGTGGGGACGCTAGACACCTTCTAGGACGTAATGCATGCGGAAGGTGGGGTAGGGATAATTAGGCCCTTTACGGAGATGATGAAAATCGACTCAGGCTTAAAACGACAAACATTGGTTTTGTCTTTCCGAATATTAAGCTGACCGAATAATAAGCCGAGCGTTGATCTGTAAAGTGTGTTGGTTTCTATGGTCTCCCTTTCCTTTTTCCCTGTATTTGTTTTATAATTATGACTGTTTTGGGGAAGCTTAAAAAATAAATTTGTTTCGCCCATCTAATTGTGTTAATTCTGTCTTCTCGCTTATCGTCTTTAATCATTTTTTGTTATTATTTGTTATTGTTTCATTTATTATACCGCCTAGCTCGCATGCTTAAATAAATAACATAATAAATTTTAGCGACCTTAATTGCTACTCGTAACCCCCACATAAATTGCATGAGATACGGCCGGAACCCACATTTGTGGACCTCGAAAGATGTTTAATACCTTTCCCTCGAGCTAATTTGAACCCTTACCCGATCTCTGGTTCGTTGACCCTTTAGTTAGATTAGTTAGGTTAGATAGGTGCCCTAATGCGCCTTAATTTGTTAGGTGGCGACTCTTCAATCCAACCCAAAATCCGAAAAGAGTTGTTAGGTCGTGCACCGAAATCCATTTTGCAAAAAATAGAGGCGCGACAGAATGGCGACTCTGCTGGAGATATAACTAGGTTCTTACCATTACATGTTTCATTCTTATGTGGGATTACTTTATTTGTTTATTTCCATGTTTCATCCTTCCCCTTTTTCCCTTATTTATATATTTTTCATACTTAATCCCATGTTACTTTTCCTTATTTTCTTAATTTTTTTGCTTGTTTATATGCTTATTTCCTTTTATTTAAGTATTTATTTATTTATTTACTGCTTTTCATAAACCGTCTATGTGTTACTGCTTTCCATTTACATGATAATTATTACCGTTTTGATAAACTGTCATTCTGATCATACTTCCCCCAATTGGGACCCTTTTTTTTTTCTTTGTTTTCTCGTGATGGTGTGTGACTTTGCACATCTCATAAATACTCCAATTCTCTTCAAACACCTTATATTAGAGAGATGGCTGAGGCATGGCAGATGCAGATAGTTTTACTACCGTGGAACCATGTGCCTTCTCGCATAGAACCCCTTCAAGTCCGTGTCTACCCAACTCTGAGAAATTGTATTTAGGTCATACATGCTGCATAAACTGTAGGTGGTTTGACCCTTGGTGTCAATTCACACCCTTAGTAGCCACCCTATCGTCTAAAGGGCCCCAACACCCTTTAGACAATTTACATATTATGTGTCAATGTGGTCATAATATTTAAATCAAGCCTAATTTATGCCAAAATGGAGTTTAGAATGCGTTTGTTGTTTGCAGTCATGGCCACTCCCAACTTCCCAAATACACAAATGGTGTTAAAAGCGAACGATCTCCTGAAAAGATGGTGGGTGAGTATTAAGAAAGATCATGAGTTGGAAATCCGCAAATTACTAGGTGGACTGACCTTCCTTTTATTTGTTGCTCCCGACCGCTACATGATCATGGCTTTGCTAAAATTCTGGGATCCCGCAAGATTGGTTTTCAAATTCAGGGATTTCGAGCTAACCCCAACACTCGAGGAAATTGGTGGGTTTGTCAACCTTCATTTTCAAGGGAGCCAAATGATTGTGCCACACAAACAATCACCGAAGAAGTTCTTGAAGAGTTTAGGGTTGAAGCGTAATTTGGAGTTAGACTGTTTAGATTCGGATTGGATTTCAATAGAATTTCTGTACTCGCATTTTTGCGACAAGAACGGGGATAAACATTTCAATAAAGAGTTTGGTTGTTCTGCTAGACAATGGCAGAAATATCATTTGAGAGTCTTCGCCATCACACTACTGGGATCTCTAGTTTTTCCTATGAATAGAGGAAAGATCAACACTACACTAGGCTATGTGGTTCGCATGCTAGCCCAAGGCAGACCAAATCCTACGAGGACGATAGTACCCATAATACTCACAGAAATGATAAGGGCATTATCCGCGTGCGCCAACGGTAAAAGATATTTCGAAGGTTGTAATCTTTTGCTGCAACTCTGGGCTACCAAACACTTTTACAAGAGGCCCGATATGGTAGACATCCTGAATGGCGTGGGAAACAAAATCTTCAGTCACCCCATAAGGATGGTTCGTTTCTCTGCCCCTGTAGGAACGGATGACTGGTTTATGTATCTAAAAGAGCGGTCTGGTAATCAAATCCAATGGAAATATCAGTGGTTAGGGTCTCGTCACGCCATCGTTAGAGGGCATGACCTTTATTTCATCGAGCTCATTGGCCTAAATGGGGTTCAACCGTATGCACCACTCCGAGCCCTCCGCCAGTTTGGACAAGTCCAAATGATACCTTTACAATCTCATATGAGCCACTACGGGTACAACTTTGGGCCAGAAACGCCACAAGTCGACACCATACTACAAAGATGGGAGGGAGTGATAACCATCGATATTTGAGAGCAAAAACCTTACTGCACACCCGAGTATTACGCATGGATCTTGGAGGATGCTGAGCATAGGGACCTAAGTGAAGGAGGTCTTCCCGGTTTTGGTGATGAAATGGAAAGAAGATGGGCATGCAATATTCTGAACAATGATTACGACATGACCCTAGAAATGAGGGAGCAGATTGCACCAAACATTGGAGATCAGCATCTTTGAAGTTTTTTTTAGATTTTATTTCCCCATGTTATCCCTAGCCCTTTAGTTTACTTCTTATTTTGCTTTAGTCTACGATGTAATAGTTTGAATTTATTTAATATATAAAGATTGTTTTCCCTTTATTTCTCTAACTGTAAACTCCAAACTGGCAAATAAGGCTTGACTTAATCATTGTGCATCACTTATATGTCGTCTTAGGCCTACCTCTGGCTCAATGAGTTCCATTTGCATTTAGGGTGTTTATTTCAAACAATGTGCTATTACTATAAATTTTCTCTAATCTCTAACATCTTTTCTGTTGATTCTATTGTTTTCCCATCCCTTAAGGTTGATCTGTTTTCCACTCTAGCCCATACAAGATCTAAATGGACTCCCCCTTCTCCTCATCTTCAAAGGGCAAGCTACAAGGATAAGGGTAAAATGGTTGACAACAACAGCACCAACGAAAGGGTCGAGACTTCTGAAGGAGGATAACTTTCGAATGATCCTGCTTTAAGACTCGAGCGCAAAATCTTGGAACTAGAGAAAGAAGTGGCCAACATGCGCGAGTTGGCTAAGTTGTCAATTTCTCTCGGAACCCCTTTGGGGGAAAACATAGACAATCACCCTCTCGCTAACCAAGCGACTTTACCAAACAATCCTACACCCAATAACCCGACCTAACCTCTCTCACCCCAATATTTTCCCACCACCTCATAACCAAAATACCCAAATCCCATTTTATCAATACAACCCACAAAATAAGACAAGCATCCCAGAACCAATTACAAACCATAATACAAACCCCTCATATACTCCAGGAAATAACAACCTTAACCCCATATATGTGGAAACCTCTCCCATGAACCATGACTACCGTGAATCAGAGTCCTCTCAAAAGGACATTCTGATAAGAAACCTGACAGAGAGATTGGATAATTTGGCCAACAAAGTGCAGTATGTAGAAGGAAGTAAAAGGTTGGAATGATTGAACTATGAGGATTTGTGCATACACCCCAACGTAGAACTGCCGGAAGGATACAAGCTTCCAAAGTTTGAAATGTTCAATGGCATCGGAGATCCCAAAGCCCACCTACGAATGTATTGTGACAAGCTTGTAGGGGTGGGAAGAGATGAGAAGATACGCATGAAGCTGTTTATGAGGAGTCTCACCGGGGAGGCTCTATCATGGTATATCGAACAAGACCCTCAGAAATGGTTTGAGTGGGTGGACATGGCAACAGACTTCATGAATAGGTTTGGGTTTAATGTAGAGAATGCACCCGACTGGTTCTACATCCAAAACTTGAAGAAGAAGCCTAGTGAGTCCTTCAGGGACTACGCCATAAGGTGGAGGTCCGAGGCGGCTAGGGACAGACCTCCTATGGAGGAATCTCAGATGAAAGATTATTTCATCCGCACCCAAGAGCCACAATATTATGACGGGATGATGCTCATGGCTGAGAAGAGTTTTGCTGATATCATCAAATTAGGTGAAAGAATTGAAGAGGGCATCAGAAATGGGACTATCATCAACCTCGAGGCCTTACAAGCCACTAACAATGCTCTACAATCCGGTGAAATGACGGAAAACCAGAAGAAAATAGGTTCAGTAATGATGGCTCAGGGAGCCAAAACCCCTCCCAAATACCAAATGTCAACCCCACCCTCATCTCTATATCCTCAATCGCCATCCCTATATCCTCAATCTCTATCTCCATATCCCCCAGCTCCACAACCCATATCTCCTCATCCCATGCCAATATACTATCAAAATGCTCCTCCTCAATATCAGCAAGCTTCATATCCTGTCTATAACGCTCAGCCTGCATATTTCCAAGCTCCACCACCCACTCAAACACCAAACTACCGAAACAGACCTCCATATGAAAGAAGACCCGTAAAAACCTATACCCCTCTGGCCGAACCCATAGCCCAGTTTTATGAGAGGTTGAAAGAGGCCGGCTATGTTACCCCAATCCCTGCATTGCCTGTAGATGTCCGTGCAAAATGGTATGACCCTAACAAGGTCTGTGCTTATCATTCTGGGATGAAGGGTCATACTACTGAAGTTTGCAGAGCTTTGAAGGACAAGGTACAAATGCTGATTGATACAAAGGCCATCCAGCTCAAAGATTCCGCACCAAATGTTGTAAACAACCCTCTTCCAAACCACCAGGTCAACATGGTAGAATCAGGTGACACTTTGGATTGGAAGGAATCCATTTGGGCCCTCGAGCCAGAAGAAGCAATGACTGCTACCATCCAAACGCCAGTTGTAGTGCAGAGACGCACTCTTTTTGAGGTTGAGGTTTCCATACCCGCGCCCCCATTCACAGTTCTTAGAGCACCTCCTCCCATCCAGTTTGATACCCATGCTGTCCCATGGGATTATAGAAGAGGAAAGGCAAAGGTGGAAGAAACGGACACTGCAGTAGAGTGACTAGATCCGGAAAAATTTACACTCCTGAAAATTTGGTCCAGGGTAGCTCTAGCAAATCCAAGGCACCAATTGTAGAGCTCAAAGATCAAAGTGTTTGGAAGAATGTGCAAGCTAAAGAGTACTCTGTTGTTGAGCAATTGAGCAAAACGCCGTCCCAAATATCCATCATGTCGCTGCTGCAATCCTCTGAAACTCATCGGAACGCTCTTCTGAAGGTCCTGGGTGAAGCCTATGTCCCGCCTAGCATCACTCACGGGGAGGTGGCCCAGATGGTTGGGCAGATATTTGAAGCCTACAGGATATCTTTCCATGAAGATGACCTGCCACTCGAAGGAACATCCCACAACAAGGCTCTGTATATTTCCACTCAATACCAGAACAAGGTCATCACCAAAGCTTTGGTCGATTCAGGCTCCGGTTTGAATATTTTCCCTCTAAGCACGTTGATAAGGCTGGGTGTGGATAGTGCGAAGATCTAAACTTGGAAGATGAATGTGAGGGCATTTGACGGCTCTCAGAGGGGTACTATTGGAGAAATAACCTTGGACATGCTCATTGGTCCTGCCACCTTCCCAATAGCATTCCAAGTCTTGGATATTCCGTCCTCATACAACCTACTGCTGGGTCACCCTTGGATTCACATGGCTAGAGCAGTTCCTTCTACTCTTCATCAATGCTTAAAGTTTGAATAGGATCATGAAGAAGTTGTAGTCCATGGGGAAAGAGGACATCATGTATATGCGATTGAAGGAAGAGATCATCTAGATGGTGAGATGTACCATATAGTGGAGCTTGTCGACAACCTTGAAATGCAATCGTGGTTCAGCCAGAAGATCATAGACATGATGGCATGGTTTGGTTTCGAACTTGGAAAGGGTTTGGGAGCTAAATTGCAAGGAATAATCGAACCTGTACAACCTGTTTGTCATTCCACCACTTTTGGCCTGAGATATAAATATACTACCGAGGAGTGGCTTGACTGGCAACCACCTAGAGATGGGTACTACTATCCATTGAAGAAACCCATACCACCGTTGCACCAATCATTTCGATCAGCAGGGTTCATGGGGGGCATCACTGATAAGCTTCTAGATGACATGAAAGGTTTGTCTCTGACCAAGGAGGAAGTAAAGGTTTGCAATGTCGTGATCAACAAGGAGGAGAAAGGGGACCCTAGAGGAAGCAAGGAAGCAAAGCTCGGCATCAGCAATTGGACCTCAACTCCGTCCAGACCTCGTCGGGCATCTGGGTAGCTTTGGAAGATGTTTTTATCAAAAAAAAATTAATTCTTCAGTAAAACAGCTTTGCTATTATAGTTCTCTTTTACTGTTTTAAGTGCTAGTATTTTGAAACTTTTGAGTATCAGTAATAAAGTTGTTTTCCCCATTTTATTAATATCCTATATTTATGTGTGCTTTATTCTTTTTCCAGCAAAATTTGTTATAAAAATGTTGAATTTGAGACTATGACACATAATGAGACCACGCAACTTAACATTATGACCTAGAAGAGGTCGAAGAAGGGGAAGTCCCCGAAGAGCTAATCAGAAAGGTTGAGGAATTCGAGGAACAACCCAATCTGAACTTAGTAGAAACAGAAGCAGTTAATCTGGGAAGTGTAGAGATAATACAAGAGACACGAATAAGCATCCATATGACAGAAGAGGATAAGAAAGAATATACCGAGTGTCTCCTTGCGAATAAGGACATTTTCGCTTGGTCCTATGCAGACATGACAGGGCTAAGAACTTCAATAGTAGCTCATCGGTTGCCCACTGATCCAGCCTGCCCTCCAGTGAAGCAGAAGCTCAGAAAATACAAGCCTGATTTGAGTTTGAAAATCAAGGAGGAAATATCTAAGCAATTAGAGACCGGAATTCTTCAAGTTACGGAGTATCCAACTTGGCTTGCAAACGTCGTTCCAGTGCCAAAGAAAGACGGAAAGGTCAGAGTTTGTGTGGATTATCGGGATCTCAACAAGGCTAGTCCCAAGGATAATTTGCCATTGCCCAACATACACATCTTGATTGACAATTGTGCTAAGCATGAAACACAATCATTTGTGGATTGTTTTGCCGGTTATCATCAAATTGAGTTGCACAAGGACGATGCTGAGAAAACAGATTTCATCACACCGTGGGGTGTCTATAACTACAAAGTGATGCCTTTTTAGGTTAAAGAATGTCGGGGCTACATACATGAGAGCAATGACCACTTTGTTTCACGACATGATCCACAAGGAAATTAAAGTTTATGTGGATGACGTCATCATCAAATCAAAGAAGGGTTCGAATCATTTGGATGATCTTCGAAAGTTCTTTGCCAGACTACGCAAGTATAACCTAAAGCTGAATCCAGCAAAATGCGTCTTTGGTGTTCCTGCTGGGAAGCTACTTGGCTTCATTGTCAGCCGACGGGGTATAGAATTGGATCCATCAAAAATTAAGGCCATTCATGATCTTCCTCCACAGAAAAGTAAGAAAGAGGTAATGAGTTTCTTGGGACGACTTAACTACATCAACCATTTCATAACCCAGTCTACCGTCATTTGTGAGCCTATTTTCAAATTGTTGAAGAAGGATGCTGCAATAAAATAGACGGACGAATGTCAACAAGCATTTGACAGGATCAAAGATTACTTGTCCAATCCTCCTGTGTTGGTTCCACCCGAATCAGGTAGGCCACTGCTATTGTGTATATCAGTAGTGGACAATGCTTTAAGCTGTATTTTGGGGCAACATGATGAAACGGCAAAGAAGGAGCAGGCGATATATTACATGAGCAAGAAGTTCACGTCATATGAAGCTCGATATTCTCTACTAGAGCGTACCTGTTGTGCTTTGACTCGGGTTGCCCAGAAGTTGCGACACCACCTTTCTTCGCACACTACCTATCTGATTTCAAGGATGGATCCTCTGAAGTATAGTTTCCAAAAGCATATGCCTACAGGTAAACAAGCTAAATGGCAGATACTATTGAGTGAGTTTGACATAGTATATGTTACGCAAAAAGCTGTGAAGGCACAAGCGTTGGCAGATCATATGGCGGAGAACCCTGTGGATGATGATTATAGACCATTGAAGACTTACTTTCCGGATGAGGAAGTAACTTTCGTGGGGGAAGACATCTCAGAAGAATATGATGGTTGGAGAATGTTCTTTGATGGAACCAAGAATTTGAGCGGGTCTGGCATCGGAGCTCTCTTGATTTCACCAACTGGGAAACATTATCCAGTATCGGCTAAACTCAGATTCCTTTGCTCAAATAATATGGCTGAATATGAAGCTTGCATATTGGGACTCCGACGGGCAATTGACTTGGATGTCCAAGAAATACTGATAATAGGAGATTCAAACCTATTGATTCATCAGGTTCGAGGTGAGTGGGCAACCAAGAATCGGAAGTTGTTACCATACCTGGAGTGCGTGCATAGGTTGTGCAAAAGGTTCACCAGGACAGAATTCAGACATGTACCAAGGATCCAGAATGAATTCGCAGATGCCTTAGCCACTTTATCTTCTACAATTCAACATCCTGATCATAATTATATCGATCCCATTTACATTCACATATATGAGAAACCAGCCTATTGCTTTCACGTTGAGGAAGAGCCCGACAGAAAACCTTGGTACGATGACATTCGGGAATATTTGAAGAATGGTGAGTATACAGAAGATGCAACAAGTGTACAAAAGAGCACAATTTGAAGGTTAGCAAATCAGTTCTTTCTAAGCGGAAAAATCCTTTACAGGAGGACTCCCGACTTGGGGTTACTAAGGTGCGTCGAGGCCGGAGAAGCTAGTAGGTTGATTGAAGAGATACATGCAGGAACATGCGGTCCTCACATGAACGGTTTTACGTTGGCAAAAAATATTTTGAGATCGGGATATTTCTGGTTAACCATGGAGACAGACTGCATTCGCTATGTTCAAAAATGTCATCAATGCCAGACTCATGCAGATATGATCCGAGTTCCTCCCAATGAACTCCATGTTACTAGTTCACCTTGGCCATTTGCAGTGTGGGGCATGGACGTCATTGGTCGAATCAAGCCAGTAGCATCCAATGGACACATATTCATTCTTGTTGCAATCGACTACTTCACCAAGTGGGTTGAAGCCACCTCGCACAAATCGGTGACAAAGAAGGTTGTAGATGACTTTGTCAAAAATCACATCATCTGTAGGTTCGGGATTCCTGAGTCAATCATCACTGATAACGGAACCAACCTAAATAGTGATTTGATGAGATCGTTGTGTGAGAAGTTCAAAATCAGTCATCGGAACTCTACAGCTTATAGACCACAAATGAATGGAGCAGTGGAAGCTGCAAACAAGAACATCAAGAGGAAATTGCGCAAGATGGTCGATAATCACAAGCGTTGGCATGAAAAGCTACCTTTTGCCTTACTGGGATATCGTACTACCGTCAGGACTTCCACTGGGGCTACACCTTATTTTTTGGTATATGGTAATGAAGCTGTGATACCTGCTGAAGTAGAGATACCATCTCTGAGGATTATTCAGGAAGCGGAGCTGAGTGATGCTAAGTGGATACAAATTCGGTCGGATAATCTGGCATTAATAGACGGAAGAAGGATTAATGTCGTCTGTCACGGTCAACTCTATCAAAATAGAATAGCCAGAGCTTTCAACAAAAAGGTCAGAACCAGACATTTCTCACCTGGGCAAATGATTTTGAAGCGGATATTCCCAAATCAAGATGAAGCAAAGGGTAAATTCTCACCAAACTGGCAAGGTCCATGCATAGTCTCTCGGGCAGGCGGAGCACTCATACTTGCAGAAATGGATGGAGAAGTTTGGCCCAAACCCATCAACTCAGATGCGGTGAAGAGATATTACATTTAAGCTTGTTTCATGCTCTTTTACTTTGTAATGGGAACTACATCAGACCTGATTCCCGTTTAAGAGGGGATACGTAGGCGCTCATATGGAGTTCGGTCTTATCATAATAAAATCATCATTTTTCCCCTTTATTGTGTAACTGGGGAAGATTTTGAGAGGGTCTCAAAAATTCCATCAAAAGCTTTCTGCTCGCAGATTAGTAACTGGGGCAGAATTTTTTAGAGGAACTCAAAAATTCTATCAAAAGCATTCTCTTCGCACAGATTAGTAACTGGGGCAGAATTTTTTAGAAGGTCTCAAAAATTCCTTCAAAGAGCATCTCCTCACAAATTCAGACTGAGGCAGATTTTTCAATGCCTTTCAAAATCTTGTGAAGCGTATAAGACTCGAAGGAGCCTTGATAAAACTGGATGATTGTAAAGTCTCAAAAAAAAAATTGTGTCATAGTCAAAGATTCAACAATACTTTTTCAAATTAATATTTCCAAAAGCTTTTTCAAAATTTTCTCTCCTCCTCTATTTACGTTCTCCTCAAAGCAATGCCCGGACAGGTCTGGATGACAAATCAAAGGAGAATACTAGCCAAATCAAGGATAACAGATCAACCTCCCCTCTTATAAACTCACAATTTTTCTTTGAATGCAGAAGAAACAGGTACGTATCGCCCGAGGGAGCAAGCTGCCGTTAGATTAAGCTTGACAAATCGCCAGTCAATGGCACCCTATCCTGCCAATAGGACGAAGGGTCAAGCTACATTATTCCAAGCTCAGGAATCACTAACAAATAACCAAGCTACTTTATAGTGAACCCGACAATCGCCAGCCAATGGCACCATGTCCTTCCAATAGGAAGAATGATCAAGCTACTATTAAGCTCAACAAAGTGCTAATAAAGGGTACCCGGTCGTTCCAATAGGATCAAGCTACATAATTCTGAGCTCGAAAATCGCCAACGAATGACACTTGACCCTCCCAACAGGCGAAGGTCTAAGATGCTTCATGCTCTCAACTGTTATATCATGCCCGAAATTGCATGAGCCCAGAAATTGCATTGAGCCCGAGAACTGCATGTGCCCGAGATTGCATGCGTCCAATATTGCATTAAGCCCGATATTGCATTGTGCCCGAAGAATGCATGTGCTCGATATTGCGTTGTGCCCGAATATTGCATTATGCTCGAGAATTGCATGAGCCCGAAATTGCATGAGCCCGAAAATTGCATTGAGCCCGAGAACTGCATGTGCTCGAAATTGCATAAGCCTGGAAATTGCATTGAGCCCGAGAATTGCATGTGCCCGAGATTGCATGCATCCAATATTGCATCAAGCCCGATATTGCATTGTGCCACAGACAACATTTTCATGACCTGAGGATTCATTTTTGCGTATCATGGCCCTAGACGTCATAGCCTAAGACATCATCTTCATAGTCTTAAGGCAAATATCATGGTCGATATGGGAAATTGCATCATCTTTACATTTACTGTTCATTTGATATATCTGCTCTAATCACTTTATTTAGTCAAATTACAAGCTACAGATTTGCAGAGCATGATATCTTACAGGCGAGATCAATCTCCCTCTCTGCTACGATTATCATATTTGTCGCTACAAAGGCCCTCTCAATGCTTTTCTACTCGTACTACTTCTTTTCATCTGATCCTTGCTTAAGCTAGAAACCGCTCTGTCATGCCTTTCTCGCTACTCTAATCTTATCCATTCAAGCCGATATCGTTCCCGTTCGAATCATACCGCTCTTTCAAATTTTTAGGAGCTTCATTTGTTCCTAAATCTAGAACTACACACGACCTGATTCTCGTAATACAAGAGATATATAGGCGACTTAATACAAAAGTCTCGATCGTACCCCTTTTCCAACTCTATATCACTTCAATTGATCCCACTGACATCTCCCGTCGGTCGAACAAAATCGGCTACTAAGTCAACGTTGGTTGCCCGACAATTTATCCTTCATTCTCAAGCAACCAAGGGGCAGCTGTTGACACCCAATTTTGACCGACCTATAACTCTTTCGGGAGTGTTATTCGATTGAATACGTATTTTAAAACATATTTTGGGTTTAAAATTTTAATCGATTTTGTCTAAAAAAAATTATATATTTTAGTATGCGTATTTTATAATTTGCCAAAATTATTGGAATTAAATTTAATTATTATGTTTATCGATAGTTAGACTCGAAATATTTATTTTACTCAGGTGTTTAAAATTTAAGTGTGTTTAATTTATATGAAATATTTTAATTTGTGTAGTTTTTTTATATATATTTAATTGAATAGCATTTCCTTAATGTTCCTCCAAATTATTTAAATTTCAGCCTATTCTATTCAAATTTATTTCTATTCTAGCCTTTTATCATTCAATCCATTTCAATTCTAACCACTTCAATTAAAATTCTTATTTCAATCATAGCCGTTTGTGATTTCAAATCTAGCCTATTCTTGTTCCAATGTTCAAGATTTCAATTTTCTTTAATCATAACCGTTCATTCAAATCAGATCAATCCAAGATTCAATTGTGTGCGTCCATTCAAAATTAATCCAAGGGTCTAAATCTACTTAGCCAACTTTCCTATTTTAATACCTAAAGACCCTAACCCTAACTTTTGTCTCATTTTTTTTCTCTCCTCTCCCAAAATCAGCCGCCTCCCCCTCTCTATCTTTTCCACATTTTCCGGCGAGCAGCCGAGAACCACCGGGGCCGGGGAGGGAGATCGGCGGTCTTCCTCTTCTCCTTCCGTTGCCCCTCTTTTCTCCCCTCTCCTCTTTTCTGGTGACAACAACAACATAACAGCAGCAGCCGGCGACGACAGCAACTCCGGCGAGCAGTAGCTCCAGCCGCCAGCGAAACCTGCAGCGGTACGGAGACGGCACTCAGTCTCTTTCCTCTTCTCCTTTCTCCAACGGAAAACAGCTCAGCGAGAACCAATGGCGAGGATAGAAGCAGCAACGAAGAAGGCTGCTCCGGCCGGCGCTTTCCGTCTTCCCCCTTGCTCTCTCTTCTCCGTTCCGGTGAGGAGGACAACCGCCGACCGGTGAGAGCCTCTCACCGAGCAGAGCCAGTGAGGCCAGCAGCAGCGCAAGAGCAAGCTCCGACCAGCGAGCCTGTCTCCGACGAGAGCCAGCCCCAACTCCGACAAATATTGCTTCGGCCAGCGAATAAGGCGAGCTCTGGCGGAGCTTTTGAAAGTTTCAAGCAAAGAAAAAGACGAATCTGTAAAGATCCGTCCGGGTACATTTTTTTTTTAGTTATCTTTAGTAATCTTGTTCTTCTCTTATTTACAATTTAGCTTGGATTTTTGGATATATAGATGTTGTTATGCATGTGCAGTATATGTGAAAATCATTTTGTGTTCATGTAATTATTGCTCCCTACTCATATGTGATTATCATGTTAATTGTTGCTTTTTAGAAAAAAGCATGTCTCGGCTGTGATTTAATTTACCATGAATTAGTTATTATTTTGACATTGCATATGCCTACCAAATTTTGTTAGTAGTATGTGAATTCTGCACTCTAACTAGTCGGTTTAACAATTTTATAGGATTTCTTTAGCTTTGTTTACTGATTCTCGCTAATTTAGTTATTAGCAAATATTTGTTGACGTGTAAGCATGAATATTACCTTTGGTGCAAATTATTCCTTTCCTTAGGAAATTACTTGGTGCATTCTTTATATAATATTTGGTTGTGTGTTACCTTAAATAGATATCTTTGCCTTATGCATATTATGTCGGATCTTTACCTTTCTGATTATGGTAAAGTATAATAGTTGGATTTTGATACTAGCCGTTGTGAATATTTATTAATTTACTGTTACGATCAATCAATCCCTCCACCTTAGTCAGGCAAAATTAGAATTTAAATTGTTTCTTACTTGTTTATTTTTGAAAAAAATCTCTATTAGTTTTGAAATATTTCTGCTGTTTTTGCTACATTCTGGTTAAGGAAATAAATTTTCCATGATTGCTTAATTGTTTATTTCCTTCCTGGCCGTGTCCCCTTTCCACTATAAAAGAAGCCTCCCTTTCTCATTCTAAGGGGACGGAAACATGCTTACATACTTTAAGAGCAATTAAAATATACTCTCTACTCTCAAAAAAAATTAAGAATTTCGCAAATACTCAAGGGCTTCCTTTTGCTGTTTTGCCGTTTCGAATTAGAGATCTCGCTAAGAACTTCATTGCTGATAAACTTTCTGCATAAATGGTTAGCTTTTCTGCATTAGTTTAAATTTCTTCTCGCATTATTTTATTATAAATGTTGTTTTGTGTTCAAAAATTAAATAAAAGGAAGCATACGGGTTAGTTTTCATCTCCTTTTCTATATGTGCGATGATTTATGTGTAAGTTTGTTGCTAAAATAGATGTGTGTATTGTTTTTATCCTGTTTAGGTGTATATTATTATGCGTATAGTATATTGCTTTCTTTTAGCAGGGATTTGAACATTGAGTTCAAGAATTGAAGTAGCCTAAGGAGGGATGCCGGACGGGACTAGCTATTTTAAGTTTATTTAAATTTTTTTTTATTCTTTGTTCTTTTATTTGGTTCTGTAATAATCATGTAGTAAGTCTAACTTTCTAATATTATATGAAATAATTTGGGGGTAGTCTAAGGGGGGAGGGGATCGACGTGCTATTTGTTACTTTATCGTAATTATTTGTTGATAGAAAGCATGCCTATAGGAATGTAACTATATACTTTATCGTAACTATTTGTTGTTATCTCTTCTACAGAGTGGTTTTAAAACAAAATTAGCTATTACTAACATGAATTTGTCAACCATTTTTACTTATGATAAAGTAAAGCTCTAATCTACCTAACAATTCGGCATGTAATAATAAAGTAATGTATAACATTTTACATGCTTATCACCTTGTGTTATTTACACCACTGATTATCTTTTTATGTAAAATAATTCCTTGTTTAAATAACTCGTTTTCTATATCAGAAATAACTTAGATACCATGCTTATAGGATCTAAATAATCTTTATATATTTGGGTGTAGAAACCATGCATATAGGTTGAATAATTGTTATC
>JAJONR010002556.1:0-58702 GCA_029582245.1 Solanum etuberosum | reverse complement strand
AATAAATAAAATGCAAAAGGAATTATATTTTTTGGAATAATATATAGTAGAATAAAAAATAATACAAAATTGTTGGAATTTTTGCTTTACAATTCTTTTCTAAAGTGACAACAGCATCTAGTTTTGTGGCCAACATAAGTTTTGGCGAAATATTCCACCTCGCGTGAAGTTCTAAAGAAATCTGTATGTCAGCTTCTAGCTCCGTCTCTTTTTATCTTTTTTTGACCTCAAAATTATCATAGTTCATCGTTTAATCAATCTTTAGTAGAAAACTAAAGGAAGGGAGATGGTTTTGAGCTCAATGCTTTTCAACTTTATGGTTAGTGATCAGTGATCACTATTGACCACTAAATCAAACACTTATTTTTTTGGTTAAACGTACTTAATTTGTCTCTATTGATTATTGATGTGCGAAAAATTACATATTGAGTTTCGCATATCGAATTTTGTACATGATCATTGAGAAGAGACTACTAAAGTTGTCCAAACAAAATATACAATGACATCAAGGCTGATTTGGCTCTTTTGATCCTAAAGGAAGGAAGGTTCCATCTAAACATGCATGTTGATAAGTCCTCTTACTTGATTGGGACATGAAAAATTATGGCAAATAAGATAAGATATCAAGTTGGAAATGATTTTGTGACAAGCTCTAAACCAAGCATTTGTTTGTTAATTGGGACATGACAAATTATAAGATATCAAGTTGGAAATGATTGCAAATTCCATCACATGTCCTTGAGCCCTACCATGAGAGAACAAAATAAAGAGTTGGTAATAGAGATGATTTGCTACATTTAATTCAGAATTTGAGAAAGATAATTATGTGCGGTCAAACATACATATTTTTAGCCACTCAAACTATGATATGGTTTGATTGAGCATTTGATAAAGTGATCTTATTAGATACTTTCGAGTCGAATTTTAGAAAAGTTTATACGCGTGTTCTCAAGCGTCTATTAGACACATAATTGGAACATGCTGAACTTTTACAGCCATTACTAGAGGGCATATTTTGATTCAAAACTACAAGAATGAAGAGAGCTAAGGTTAATACTTAAGCATGAAACTCAGAATTGTTACTCACTTCATATTTTACAAACATTATTGTACTTCAAAGCTGGTCACTTACTAATAAGAAAGCCACCAGCATTATATGTAAACTAAATGTGTGCCTTTTTCTTCATAACAGTGTCTCGTCGACATAAGCTGCCACGACGATAAAGTTAGGATCCTGTTGCTCTCTCTCACACACACATAAGAAAAGAGGCATCAGACAGATCAAATTTCGAAAAATAACAACTTAACTAACTCTTGCCTTCCTCTATCTTTGAAGTACTGAACTTGACATTAACCAAATCTGCAGCAAGTCGTGCAGCAGTAGATGCACGCTCTGCAGCAGAAATAGCAGCACGAGCTCGCTCCAATACATCTGATGTTTCTGGTCTTGTATACTTTTTTATATCGACTGTATCAGCCAAAGTGCTGTCGCTAAGTGATGGTTTATCTATATTGGCAGGCCATAGAGGTGCTTTAGTAACAGAGGTTGGAGAATCAAGACTTTTAGCTCCTCGATTGCCATTTGGAGACGTCACAGGATTTTCAGAAGTTGGTGGATGACCACGAGTGTTTGGTTGTACAGATGACCGAACAGGTGCAGCAATTTGCTTTGGTCCATTCTACATCATGAATTATAGTGGCAGTAAAACAAAGTCAGATCAAGAAACAAAAAACCACTTAAAAGTCCAATAGACGCAGGGATTATACTAGCATTGACTGAATCAATAATGTCCCAACACGTTATAAAATATAGCGGAAATGATCATTGTGAATGTCCGAAGTGTCAGTTCATACAAATCTAAAGAACTTGATCCTTACAGACATAAGCTTTCAACTGTGTTAGCATAAGAACCAATTACAAAACTTTAAACTCCTCCTCCATTTGCAAAACATGCGTGTATATTTCAGGGAAAACTAGGTCTCAGCCCCATGTCATAGCATAACCGCGAAATTTGTCATTTTTAAGTTTGTGCATAATAAAGGTTAGCCTTTCATTAACATAGCACACAAGAAAGTGCAAATACCAATCTTCACAAGAAAATAGAGATGGACCAGGAACCATACTCCTAATTCAGACATTTTCAAGCTTCTGGAGGACTAAACATTCAAGACATACTAGAAGATTTAACAAAGGAAAGTACCAGAAGGTCCTCTGGCTTTTTACTCAATTCTGCTTCTGTGTAAGAAGAATCCCATTCCACGCTGTACTCTTTTGCAATTTCCTTCAATACATTGAGCCTTACTGCAGCTGATGGAGCACCGACTGAAAGTTTCTCTACAATCTGCATATTCATATAAATAACCTCAGCTTAATATAGTCAACCCTGCGAGAATATCATTACCACAATGAAGAAGACGAGAGCGTAACTGCACGGTTAACACTTGTATCAGGCCGAAGCTCAGATGCTGCGGCTATGAATTCCTTTCCGTATTTAGCTGCAAATAGATTCCTGACATGCAATAAATCTGGCAAATCTGAACATCTTGGAGCTGCAAAGATTATACTTGCAACAGCTTCCCGCAATTCCGAGGGGCATTCTCTGATACACCAAAGAGATATTAACAAGATTTCATCACGTAGAGCTTTTAGATTAGAGAAACGAATAAGACAAGCTATAGTGTCCACTAGACAAATGCAGTAAATAAACCATTTGGGAGTGAGTTTGTTGAAATGCGTAATGATCTTAGGCGTATTTTATACCCAAGTGCCGCATTATGCTCATGTTTAAGCTTAAGTTCCGAGAATCAACTCACGTATATCCTTGCGTTTTGTGCATAATTGATGTGGGTAAGCTAATACATGAGATTAGACATGTTTTAGGTTAAAATGCAGCAGAAATCGACCCAAAATGACAATAGAAGCAAAAGTCGAGCATTATGGACGAAAAAAGGCATGTGTGGCAGTGAAAAGGGGAGGTCCGCGACACGGGGAAACCCCTCTGCATGGATGGGGCGCCAGGACTGTTATCAAACTCCAGAGGACTGGAATTCCTGTCCCCTGTGCGATGGAAAAGGCGCGATGCAGCTGGTACTCTGCGTTGAGGGACGTGGTGCCAAGGCAGTGCTTCTGCGGGTGATCATTATAAAAGCCAAGACCAAGTCCAAGTAGGATTAAGGGGTACTTTCCACCACTATAAATAGAACCTTTTGGACGATTTTGACGGGGAATCACTTTTTGGCTAACCACATGATGGGCAGAAGACTACAACATTAGGGTTCTTACTTTTCTACTCTTTAATTTTGCATGAACAACATCAATTCTTGCAATTTTGATTAGAAGAGTAGCCAAATACCCTTGTTGTGGGGTTACAGCTAAAAGCATGATTTTTTTAGTAGACGATTGATTCGACAAAGTTTGTTTATCATATTAGTTGTTCTTATATTCTTGAGCTTACTATTTCAATGCTTAGCTACCATTAGAATAAATTTATATTATCTTTGTGAACTCAAAAGAAGAATCACGAGATAGAACAAAGAATATAAGAGTAAGATCTTTACTCTAGTAAAATAAAGAATTGATCTAGGATAGGAATATACCTAGATCACCTTGGTTTCAAAACAGGAGGACATATAAATGCGTTCGGAATGGTTTACCACATCTCCGCTCAACGATGTAGGTGTGAGGTCAACCTAGATAGACGATTAGGGGCTCGAAAGACTATAATCATATCATTAACCCCGTAAATCAACAACTAGATAAATGAACCAGTCAATGAATTCAAATACTTTACATGACTGTAAATAAGAGCCGTAACCCTAGAATATCTCTCCTATAGTGATCACAACCCTTGCTTGCGTTTTAGTCTTTAAATTTACTCATAGAAATAAATAAAATCCAAAATTCTCTCTTGGTTACTTTAACACTTGTTTAAAGTTGCGGTATCAGATTTGACTAGATTCTTGCTAAATCACAAGTTTCTTGGGTACGATATCCAGACTAAACCAGTCTGTACTACTTGGATAACCATGTGCACTTGCATGTGTGTTGGGAGTCGCAACACGCAACTAACTAGAAGAGAAGATGTAGCTACTCTTGCTTAATAACGTACTTTCCCTAGTGGCACCTTACATCCTTCACCTACCAGGTCAAAATGACACGACGTTATATCAATTATTTTGGTGGCCAACTTAGACTTAAGCCGTTTATGAAGGAACGAGGTCACTAGACCTCAATAAAAAGTTCAAGTCGGCCAAGGATCACATACCTGTTAAGTTATAAATTTTAACTGACCAAAAATCATATTGGACCAAGGTGCATGTAACACAGTTATTAATGGTGGTTTGATCTATGCAGACCTCTATAAATGCACCGTACCTAAGAGTTACACTATGATGACTGAGGACACTGAAAATAAAACAAGATAAATCCAAAATTACATGGAGGAAGTCATCTCAAATTACCAATAGACCACAGCCTCTCGAAATATATGTGAACTTGACGAACAACAAAACACAAAGGAAGCGAAGTATCTGCATAGTCGGGTTTGTGTCGGGACACTTGCATAGGGTAGATGTTCTAGTTTGGTTAGATTTTTCATGTCAGGGTAGGGATAACATGACATTATAAGAATCTCTAGTTCTAAAGAAACCATAATTTGTTCGAATTTAGAAATTATTGAGCATTAAAAAAATGAATCCACATAAAGCAGAATAAATATTGAGAATATATACAGCCAATCTCATCTAATTCGGGATTAAGGCATTATTGTTGTAGAGATGAATGCGCTTGCAAATGATATTGGTGCTCAAGGCTGAGATTGAGTGGAATAAGAGTAAGGGTGGCTGCAAGGAAGAAGAGAAGGCAATAATGGAGAGGAAAGATTGTACAGCCAGCGGTTCTACCATGTTATGTCCCAGGAGAAGTAATTGGTGAAAATTTGAAAGGGCATTCAACATATTGGCTAGTTATTGGTGTGTAGAAACCTCTCTTAAGGTTATGGAATTTAAACATAGTTTATTTGATTTTTTTCAAATATAATATAAACCCTCCTACTCTAATATGTTGTATTACAACACAAAGTTTGAATACAACTTTGAAGGAGGTATTGCTAGCATTAATTGAATCTACAAGAGACTCTTTCTAGCATTAATAGAATCAACATACTGGAATAGGGTCTTCGTCTATTAAGTGAAAGAAATGGATAATAAACGCTTTGAGGGATACAAGCATATTATCGACAGCCTCAATTGGTTGGTAATCACATGAGAAACAAAGACGCCCTCCCTGCACCCAAACCCTGAGATTGAAATAGGAGAAGAAGATAATAAATGCATAATCGCAGATACATTTTACTTAGCTGAGGGATGAATAATCAACTTCAAAACGGTATCCGGAGCTTCTTTTTTTTTTCCTTTTCGTTAAGTGGTATCTGAAGCTAATTTTAAGCTGAGACTAGGAATATTGTTCGCAGGGAGGGAATACAAAGCACTTAGTAAAGTCTCTGGCAAACATAATGCAAAGAGCATTTTGAAGCTGATCTCAATTCACAATATAAGAACATAGACTATGTTAGCCTATACTAACCATCTCCTGATCTCAATTCACTAAATAATGCCATCACAACCCGGACCTAATGAGTAAAGAAATTTCATTGCTTCGAAAAAGAGAAGTCCAGAAAGAAAGAGCTTACTTTTGGCTTTCAAGGATAGGGACCCGGGCATAAACAAACTCGCAGAACAACTCCAAAATCTCATAGGCAGCCCATACATTTTGCTCGCGTATAATATGCTCAACCTGAATGAAGTTAATACTAGTTAAAGAAATTTCTAATGGAATGATCAACAAGTAAAAGTATCTCAGAATTTCTACCCTAATTCGAGCTATGGCTTCCTGGCCAGTTTGCAGAAATTGGGCTATCTCCTTGCGCATAAGTCTGAGCTGTGCATCTCTCTTGTTTTGTAATAATTTGATTCGTGAGATTACCAAGGTCAAGCACGTCTTGCTACAAAGTCATCCACCAATATCAACAGTTACATCCACAGGTAGTGTCACAAGAATATAACAACAATAAGCTTTAAGCCTCGATAACTAGTTTGGTTCAGCATCATTTTTAATTTTTTCTTTTTTCCAATTAGTTTGGTATATGAATCCTCATTAACCATTTTTTTGATAACAAGGTGTCCTTGTTAGTTTTCACGCACCTTAACTAATTCTACGGGATACCTTCAAGGTATGAGGTAACTCTGTCCACCAAGGCTAGGATAAATGGCAAGAAATTACCTAGTGTTTATTTGTCCTCTGTTGGGATCATTTGAACCCCAAGCCTCATAGTTCTCAACCCACTTCATTGACCACTAGCCCAATGTTTAACCATCTTGCTTCATCTGGACTATTATTGTAGTTCTTGCTTTTGATATCTAATATTATCTATTGTTTATTGTGTTTCGATTATCGCACTATTTAGTTGTTCTTGTTCCTTTCTTGTAGGATTTGCACTACTTCCGCTATGTTTTTTCCACTATTTTCTTATTCTTTGTACTTAGATATGCTACACTTGAGCCGATGATCTTTCGGAAATAGTCTATCTACCTCCATGAGGTAGTGGTAAGGTCTGTATCCACTCTACCCTCCCAAACCCCTGGACCAATTTCATTCAGTGCTCAATAATTCGTCTTTACAGACTAATTAGGTATTCTCTGACACTAGAAATTTTCTACATTTTCTAACACAGTCACAAGAATAATTAGCAAAATTGGATTTTAACAAAATATTGAAACAATACTACTCCAATCTAAGGAGATCATTTGTGTTTCAACAAACACAAAATCATATAAACACAAATCATGCATCTTAAAAGCTGCCTATACCCTTAAATTGCACAAAACCCAAATTTGGGGATTTACAGATGAAACTTCTAGAAAATTGAAAAAAAAAAAAACATAAACAGATCTCTGGCCTTTTTTTCTAAAATATGAACAGAAAAATTCAAAATAAATTCTTGGATTCGATAATTGAAAGACAGAAAAGTTGGGAAATGAAGTAGATTGACAGTTTCAGCCAAAAAAAATGGAGTTTTTGACTAACCACTTTGAGCCTTGAAGTCCCCTGTTGAAGAGTTGATTCAGCAGCGACATGAGTCGAAGAACTCTACAAAATTGTGGCAACTGCTTAAATATATATCGCAATTCACAATTTTGTTAAGAATTTTGATACAAATTGGTGATCATTGATCTATGAGTTTGAATGTTAGGTTTATCTGCGCTGTTAATTCCAATGTCCCTAATGTAAATGATGGAAACAAAGTCAAATTCCGTGAGGTCTCGGTTCAATACTCGTGGAGATAAAAATTATTAGGTGATTTTAGTTTTTCTGATTTTACCAATCTATCGGACTCTTACTGGACAGAGCTATCTTACGTGCCTGTTATTAGTAGGATATGATAGCTATTTCGTAAAATTAATAATTAAGGTACGTAAAAGTTAACATGAACACCACGGTCATTATAAACCCCCATGAAAAATATATATAAAAAGAAATAACATAATCTTTACTTAAAACTACAATTAACTCAAATACATTATCGAAATGATCAAATTTAGCCACGAACTTATTGATATCTTTAATTTGTTTTCTTTCACTTCCCTATCGACCCGAAACACACACTCCTTCTCTCTCCTCCCACATTCCATTGTTGACTCATTTTCGAGATTTTTAGATGTGATTTTATTATTATAAATTCGGTGATAACTAAGCGGTGAGCGATTTCTCAATAAAAGTGGATAATATAATGATGGTGGTGACGTCTATATATATTGTTGAGCTCCTTGCTCAGAGAGAGAATTGGGAAAATATTTTCTATTATTTCAGATCAATGTAACAGTGTATATATATAGATTAGCTGACTAATCAACTACTAACTCTAACAACTTAGCTAACTAACTAACAGTTAATACACCTCACTAATGGACATCTGTCTTTCTACACGTGTAACTCATGTGACTCCCTCAATATATGTATATATAAACTGAGTGATTGGTTATGACCTCTGTGTTTAATGAAATATTAGGTCATTGCTTATCTTTGTTTGGAGTTACATGAAGTACTATTGACATTTCATAGGCAAGCATTGTTGAAGCTCAAAGTTACAAAATTTTAAAATTGGATTTCGCAAATAAGTTTCATTTCGAGTGGTTATTGTTGCAAAAGATCAAAGAGTCTAAATATGAAATTTTGAGTGATTTGGTGTAATTTTTGAGGTATTTTTGGATGAACGGATGTTCGGATTCAAGGAAGAAGATGAAGTTCATTTTTTAAACAATATTGTATATGAGTGTATAAAATACCTCTTATAATTTTGTATAATATTATATATTGGTGTATAATATTTAACAAATTTTTAAACATTTTGTAAAAAACATAATATGCAAATTGTGTATATTGTTGTATATCGAATGTATAATATTGTATATCAAATTGTATTTTGGGCTAAAAATTTGTAAGGTAAGTTTTGGATTATATTTTTACAATATAGTCAGGTAACTATATATTTCTGAAATCTTCCTACAAAATTTGTATCCAAAACAATCTATAGCACAGTGATTTCATCCCCTAACATTTGATTTTGTTTATCTTATGAACCTATGTGTAAGTACATGAATTTCCTTATAATTGAAATTATTTAAACTTGATTTTGTAAAGATAATTTTAAGCATGATTTTTCTCTATGAACAAACTATTGATAAACATGTTTGGATGACTTCAAAATTGATTTTCAAACTTGAGAAACGAGTTGATAGACCTCTATTAATAATTGGCATACTACATATATGTACCCTTTAACTTGGCCTCACTTGACATTTATGTCTTCCAACTTTGGGTGTGCAGAGACACTTAAACTATTCAAAAATTGAACAAGTAGACACACATATTACATGGCGTCCTACGTGAAAATTTACATTTTACATGACATCCTAAATGTATTATGTCATATAGGACGTGTGTGTCTAAAACAACAACATACCCAATGAAATTTCTCTAAGTGGTGTCTGGGGAGGGTAGAGTGTATGCAGACTTTACCACTACCTCGTGAAGATAGAGAAATTGTTTCCGAAAGACCCTCGGCTCAAGTGCATCAATCTCAAGTAAAAAAAAAAAAGTATAACAATTAATAAGAAAAGTATTATAAAGTCTAAATAAAAAGAATCTAAGTTTTTCAATTATTACTACTTATCCTAGGGTTAGACCCATGATGAAATCAAGCCTTGTAATAGTCAATTTTGGAATTTGTTTCAGTATTTCATTACACTTGCTCACATACGGGTCTAATATTGTTTGTCGATTAAGTACCTAAAAATTCTTTTTGACAGTGAGAGATGATGAAATCTAAATCTACCATCTCTTAAATTGTTAAAGAAGATATATGTATTCTTTATGTAATTATCTCTTCAACAAAATACAATTCCACTTGAAGTAAAAGTACTTGCACATTATCAATAGTGTTAAAAAAAAACTTAAGGACTAATGTGCCAAAACCAATTGTTCAATAGGCTATATAGCACCTCAATGTAGTCGAGAAAATAAAAAAGAACCTCAAAAGGACAAAAGAGTCTAAACTTTTCAAATATTTTTACTTCATATACTAGGGTTATAACCTATGGTTTTACTGTCATTTTTTAAAATGAATTAAAGCCTTGAATACCAACTAATTATAATTAGGGGCGTGCATCGGTCGGTTCGGTTCGGTTTTATATATTATCGGTTCGATTTATCGATTTTTATTTTTTAAACATGTTAAACCAATAAGAGATTTTTTATCGGTTTTGGTCCTTAATAGTTCGGTTTTCGGTTTAACTAATAAGAAAATACTTATAATATATGACTTCTCTAATAAATTTGACGCGACAACACAATAACATAATGAAAAAACTATACAAGTGTAACTCAAAGAGAAATTAAGAGGAATAAGGTTCTTACTTTAGATTTAGACGTTTTGTATAATGTGAAATTGTGAACTAAATGTCACTTTGAAGTGTGAATTGAAGGCTAAAGGATAAAGACAGTAACTAGTAAGGTATTGAGATTAATATATAATATTTATGTACAAGTAATGTAGTAAATTACTAGTCTTAATGGGTTATCGGTTTACCCAATATTAAAAATCAATACCGAACCGATAACCCGATAATTTTTTTTATAAAACTATTAAAAACCGTTAATTAATCCAATAACCCAATAACGATAAACCAATAACAGTTTTTCAATTTGATTTATCGGTCGGTTCGATTTTTGCACCCTGATTCTAATAGCCAATTTTGGAGTTTTCACTATTCAAGTTCATGCGAGCACTAAGCTATAGATAGAACAAATTAAAAGTAGCCACTACATTAGTATAATAATTAATAAAAGAAATGTCAAAACAACAATGTTTTTATATAAAAAGTTGAAACTTTATAAATAACAAGATCTTAAATCATATGTCTACTGCGCATGAATGTGGATTGATCTTTTGACATTTAAAAGGGTAACACTCAACGATTACTTATATTACTTTTTATGTAACTTTTAAATACATAAATTTTATTTCAAAAAAAGTGAAGATTTTATGTCTAAATTCAAATTAAAAATTAATTAGTTTAACTCTCGTACTTCTAATCAGGTTACATAAATTAGAATAGGGGGAGTAGTTCTAACTCCAATTATGCAATTTATTATTTTTTTATAGAGATTTTGATATTGCAAAAGATTGAAATTAACAAGAAATATAATTGATAAAACAACTTCATACCTTCATGACCTCATGAATGATGAAACTAAGACAATTATTGTGCATCACTTGGGGATTTGAGACTTAATTTCCAAGTGAAGAAAATAAGAAATTTTACAAACACATTGTTTTTTTCTTGGGAAAATGCTTGCTTATCTTACAATTCCTTTTTACCCTTGTTGAAGTAAAAAATAAATCTCTATGGAACAAAAAGAAAGTTTAAAAGTCAAAACCATATTTGTTGAGAATTGTGAACTTAGCATCAAGAATTGCTTTACACTAATAAAGAATTTAAGATTTCAAAACCAATTTTTATATAAGCATATAATTCTTAAGAAGAAATTTCAACAAAATATAAGACATGGTTTTGATGTGCTAGAAAAGAAAAATGATTTGAGGATATATTATGATAGAAAGAAAAAGACTCGTCACTAAATATTAATTCAAATCAAAGACACACATCAAATCTTTTAGGAGCCCATTTGCAATGATATTTTCAGTGCATTATATGGATTTCAAAGGGTCTCCAATTCAATTATAAGGCTTATAGAGGTCACATAGAGCTAAAAAGTCATATTTATGGGGTTTTCTCATGCTTTAATTTTCTACTAGTCATTATCTCCATCTTTTCAAATTAACTTGGAGAGAAGTATTGAAAAAACTTCTGAACTTTACGTGAATTTTTTGTTTTATTTTTAAACTATTGACAATCTTAAAAACACCCTTCTACTTGACTAACTGAACTTAAATACACCACTGATTTGTCACATGGCATAACAGGTGGTCTTAAACTCTTGTAGGAGAGCGTGACTCTTAATAAAAAGTCGAGAGAAGTGTTGAAAGCATCCTTAAACTTGACGAGAATTTAGGGGTGTATTTCACCCATGTGGCAAGATTAGGGGTGTATTTAAGTTTAGTTAGTCAAGTTTGAAGAGTGTCTTTAAGGATGTCAGTAGTTCACGGACAAAACTAACAATTCACGTCAAGTTCAAGAGTGTTTTCAATACTTCTTTAGTTTTTTTAATAAACTCTCCAATTTCCAGACTCTATATAGGAGGAGTCACTATCATTTAAGATCTTCTATTCTCAGTATCTTTGAAAGTTACTCTAAAAAAAGGGATTAAGAGATGACCATATAATATATCTCATTAACTTTTGAAATCCTTCACTCTTTTGTTTTCTTCCTATCAACTCAAAATGTTCACGTGTATAACTTAGTTCTAGGGTTTACACACGAATTTTAAAGATTTTTTTCTTATATATATTTTTGTCCTTCTAGAACACTAAAAATTATCTATAGTAGAGGGAGAGCATGGACACAATGGTAATGGGGCGGGGCGGGTGTGGAGCGAATTTTAAGCTATGTGGGGCAGGGTGGGATTGGTTGAAATCTTTGCGGGTTTGCCCCACAACCGCCCCGTTTGCCATCCCTATGGACACAATTGTAGAACTCTCATATGCTAGTTTAATCTCGATTACACAAGCTCCTATTTATAGGAGATACATAGAATTCATTACAAGAGCTCTAGTTATACTTGGAGTTCTACCTTGAGAAAAGAAGAAGGAGACTTAACAAGTTAATTATAGACCGTCCTTGCACGTGTAAGATTAAATCGGAGTTCCACTCTCGGTCAAAGAGTTTGTAAAGCAATTCAAATTTTAAGAAAATTATAAAGAAACAAGTGTTTTTTTTTCTAATACGTACTCTCTCCTCATACTACACTAGATTTTTTTTAATTTTTTTTTATTTCATTGCAAATTATTTAACGATAGAGGATTTTAATTTTCAAGTAGTGAAAATTCATTCTTGAAGTGCCTACTAATTAATCCTATTTATAAATCATGTTCATGAATTGCAAGGACTATGTTCCCACATTTGTCATCATACTTGGTGGACTACACTCTGGAGTTGCACTTTCTTGTGGGAGACTTTCATGTGCCTTAGGCTAAAAAAAAATTAAGATTTGTGTTGTCCAAGTTAGTTTGTGTGTATTTCGATTAATTTTATAGGGTATCTGCTATCTTCTACTAGCATAAATATCGAGTAATTACTCTTTTCACCAAGGCTTAAACAAATGAGAATAAATCATCTAGATTTCTTGTCTCCATTAAAATTCGAACTTAACTTGAAACCTCACGATCCTTAAACTGCTTCACTGAGTGACATCCTTGAGTATAGGCTTTTAACGAAGATTTTTTGTTTTAAGTAGCGATTTCAAGATTCTAAAAATTATCACTCATCACTCATCACTCAAAATCTTGTCAAGAGCTCAAGTTACTTGATGGGAAAATTATAAGGGGGGAGAAAGAGACATACAAAGGTCAAATTATTAGATGGTACATCTTAGGGTCTAGCAATTCAATGTTAAATGTAGGCACATTTGTTGTATTAGCAACTACTTCAATCACTTCCCCTCTTTATTTCCTAATAACAATGTCATATACTCATATATATCATGTCATGCTTCAAGTTGAAATGATTTCAATTATGGTGTTATTTCAATTTATCTTATATGGTTTGAGTCAATGGGAACATAAAATGAAAAGAGTTTGTAGTTGCTAAGATTATCCAGTGAAAGAGTTTTCAAAGAAAATTAATGATTTTGAATTTAAAAGAGGAGTAAATATTTTATATTGATTTGAGGTGAACATTCGATATTAATAAATATTTACCGATATGTAAATCCTTGGAGGTCATCTTGATATGGGTGCACTCTAATACATACAATGACTTTCTGATTAAGAATGAAAGAATACTTATTAATGTATTAAGAGGCGAGGCATTTTACGCAACAAAGACGGAGGCGTAAGCTCCGAAACATGTGGCGTAAATCTCATGTATCTTCAATTTTACAGTTTTATTACTAACTAAAAAATAAATAAAAGTAAAATTTCGTATCTACAAATAAATTCAAATAAATCACCAATAAAATATAAAAAGTAATTATAATTATTATTTGAGAAAGAGGATAATCGAGATAATCTTTAAAATATAATCATTGTATCATTGATCTCTATATCTACCAGTCTTTTCCATCCTCATCTAATAATTGCATTTACCTTTGTTTATTTATTTTTAAAAAGGAGAAAGATAGATAGTGTTAGAGCATTGACAGAAAATGAATAATCATTGTTCGAAAATATGAAATTACTCATATTCGATCTAATCATTGTTCGAAAATATGAAATTACTCATATTTAAACTATTTTTAGAATTGAAATTAATTTTTTATTAGTTATGTTGGTTGCATAATTTTGAATGACCGTGGAAGTTGGTAATCATGAATTTTAAGGAAGATGATATTTGTTTGGTAGATTAAATTTTACGTTTAACAAGTTTTAACTTTTGACATTAAATTTTTTATCAATTACATAATGGTAATTGGAATTGTATCATAGACAATATTATTTTTATTAACAAGTAACCCAAATGGTTCTTTTGATTTTTCAATCTAAAAGTGAATGTTGAATCTTGAATTGACCCTTTAAATAAAAATTGAATCTTGAATTGACTCTTTGAATAAAAGTTGAATCATGAATTTTGAAATAAGACAAATCTTAAATTGAAACTTGAATAAAATTAAAAGAATATTTGAACGTTGGATTTAGGATTGAATTTTGAAGTTAGGGCTAAATTTTGAACTTAAAATTAGAAAAAAGACAACTCTAACTTGATGCCAATTATTATTTACAAAAATATCTTTCAAATTGTTCAAGATTGAGTAGAATGACGTTGCAATTTGATTTCTAAGATAATGAAAACACCAAGTATTTACATGTAGATTACATTAGTTGCATAAAGTCATAAGTTGATGAGTGAATTTCGAATTTTGAATTGATCCTTTGAATAAAAGTTGAATCTTGAATTTTGGAATATGACAAATCTTAAGTTGAAACTTGAATTAAATTAAAAGAATATTTGAAATTTGGATTTACCATTGAACTTTGAAGTTAGGATTCAACTTCGAACATAAATTGAAACCAAAAGTAACTCTAATTTGAAACAAATTATTTAAAAAAAAACTTTTAAAATACTTCAAGATAATGAAAACATCAAGTATTTACATGTAGGTTACATTAGTTTCATAAATTCATAAGTTAAGTGAACTATGAATCTAGAATTGATCCTAAATAAAAGTTGAATCTTGAATTTTGAAACAACACAAATCTTCAGTAGAAACTTGAATTAAATTAAATGAATATTTGAACTTTGAACTTAGGTTTGAACTTTGAGGTTAGAATTCAACTTTGCACTTAGAATTGAAAAAAAGGCAATTCTAACTTGAGCCAATTCAGTTATACAACTCTAACTTAAAAATGTTGAGTTTTTTAATCTAGTGTTTAGTAAATTCAAATTTTGTGATCTTTGTGTATATGCAGCGTAGTTGGATCTATGACTAATTTTGGTTGAATGAGGTTGAGGCATAAATTTGTAGAAGGTGTTAATGATTTTATAGACTATACTAGAACCTTTTCAACTTAATGGCTTGGTCAAGTGTCCTTGTAAAAAACGTCAATGTATGAATTATGAAAAATAAGAGATTGTTGAGTTCACTTTTTCTGTATCTTTTTCAATCTCTCTTTTACAGTTTTTTTAATAGTAACTAATCTTAGCATAACTAATGTAATAATAAATAATATCAACATCTCTACTGTCAATACTTCTAATACATTATATTTAACGCTATTCTTGTAAACTCTATGAAACGGCCTCCTAAAAACGCTACCTTCCCAAATCCCACTTTTGAGATATAGTGGGTATGTTTGATAGCTGGTTAGAATAATGCAGGTATTAGTAATGTGGGAATTGGTTATAAGTGAATCTATATATTATTGAGTAATTTCCCTAGATAGTCACTCATGTTTGGGAAATTACCTAGGAATATCACTCATGTTTGTTTTAGGACTACAATATCACCCAACTTTACATATTTTTCTCGAAATATACTTGACACAAAAAAAGCATTATCTCTCTCCTAATGAGATGCCATGTCACATTATTCCTTTTTTTATTGTTAACAATTTTTAAATTTTTTTTAGACAACCCATATATTATACCCAGTAAAAAAAAATTACATAAGAAACTGTAATATGAGCTCCTTCGATTCTTCAAGAAAATATGTGGCTTCCTCCGGTTCTTCAAGGAATAAATTAACGAATTTGCATAAGGAACTGTCTCCTGAGCCGCTGTATACCTTTGATGTCGACCAAAGAAATCGCCACGAGGTAAAATTCAAGTTTTCTTCTGATTATTTTATCATTGAAGTGTAAATTGTGAAATAATTTAAATACTTAATTAACATGATATTGGAGTAATTTTCTTAAAATTTAGGGGTTTTTTGCTTGCTTGTTTTTGAATCGGATATTTCTATTGTTTGAATCTGCCTAAGCTTTGAACAAATATTTATAGTTCGTGTAAAAATCATTTTTTTACCATGAACAAGAAACCTTTGATTTTTTACCGTGAACAAGCAACAGATGTTTGTAGTTTGTGTAAAAATCAATGTTCCTAATATCTAGTTTATCTCTAAATATACAACTAAATTTATTGTCTTCTTCATCAGCTTCAAGGAACTAGTTAAATATTTTCCTCGACAACAAGACTAAATTTTTGTATGGATATAACGGCAAATACTCGTAAATGAAACATAGGATAAAGATTTTCACTATAAAATTGAAGTAACTAGATTTTTATAGAGAATGGATTAATGCTCTCTTATAGATACATTAAACAAGCTGTCATTTAAAGAATTAAAAAAATATTATTAATAAATTAAAAAATGTGACATACATTCTAAAACAAACATAAGTGATATTCCTAGATAATTTTCTAAACATGTATTAGTTATGCAGATTTCTAAATTGTCAACCAGACATCATATTAATTTTATACATTAATAACATATTTCTTATCTACCTATAAAACGTCGTATAAGTTATACAAAAATTAATACCAGAATAACTTATTTCTTATCCAACTACCAAACTAGCGGTGATTGGGTGAGAGATATATAAAGGGAGACAATGGACATGAATTCTCCCTCATATCACTAAGACTTACACTACTACATGATCAATTCTCCCTTCTTTAAATCACCATTATATATATATATCAAGAAAACTACACTACCTTACTTCAAAAATGGCAATACTTCCAGCAAGAAACTAAGTAACCATGAAGGAAATGATACACGTGATGATCGAAAAGTGTTCATTATCCATCGCCATTGAAGTAAAAAAGCTTGAAAATTGTTCGTAGATGTGAAGAACATGAACCAGCAAATATAATACTACTATATACACACAATAAGGAATAACAAATATATATACCCATTATCTGTTCCACTTTCATCAACCACCTTCTACTTCTCTTTTCTTTTTTTTCGTACTATTCTCTGCCAAAGCAACGATCCATAAATAATCTTTCGTATTTTACTGTGCATATAAATAGTTGCTTAATTTATCATTATCATCGTTATCATTATCATTATAATCTACTTTATGAGAAAATTATCATTTTTATCAACAACAACGAGTGCTAATCATTCCAACACGTTGTTTTTCTTCAGACCAAAAAACATTTTCTTCTTCCCCAAATGGACTCGTAATGTGGTTACATCAGCAACCAGTAGTAATGTACCACGACTACGACGATCCAAAAAGATCGTCGTAATAATGGGTGCTACTGGTTGTGGAAAATCAAAACTCTCTATCGACCTTGCCACTCATTTCTTCCCATCTATTGAAGTCATTAACTCCGATAAAATCCAAGTTTACAATGGTCTAGACATTACTACAAACAAAATTTCAATGACTGAACGCTCCGGTATCCCTCATCATCTTCTCGGAGAGTTCAAACCTACTGAATCACACCCGGAGTTTTCCCCTTCTGATTTCCGATCAGCTGGAGATTTCAGAATCAACGAAATCGTTAATCGAGGGAAAATCCCTTTTATTGTAGGTGGGTCTAACTCATTCATCTATGCTCTGTTAGTAAAACGATTCGATTCGGGATTCGACATTTTCGAATCGTTAAATCCGGTGATTAACGAGCTTCGTTACCAATGTTGCTTCATCTGGGTTGATGCTATAGCACCTGTATTGAATCAGTATTTAGATAAACGAGTCGATGAAATGCTCGATTCGGAGATGTTCGAAGAGCTAAAAGAGCATTTCGAGAAAGAGGGGTTTTCCGATTCCAGTTCCGATGGGATCCGGAAGGCAATAGGAGTACCGGAGTTCGAGAAATACTTTAAAGGGAAGATATCATACGAAGAAGCAGCCATGGAGATAAAGGAGAACACGAGGGTATTAGCAGAAAGACAGGTGAAGAAGATCATGCGGCTGAGAGAAGGTGGATTGAACATACAAAGAGTGGATGCCACGGCGACGTTAACGGCGAAAATGGGGTCGGAAAAAATTGCCGGCGGCGAGAATCCGGCGAGGAAATTTTGGGAAGAACAGGTACTGGAACCAAGCGCCAAGATTGTGAAGCAGTTCTTGTTGGAGTAGGTCATTTTCCAGCTATTTCCAGCTCTCAATTTTTTCAATTTTTTTTTAAAATTTATCTTAATTTTAATTTTTTTTTTTTTTAAATATAGGGGGTAAATTGAGTAAGAGGGCTGGATCAATTAAAGTCAAACTCGTGATACTATGATTCGAATTTATTACAACAGGTTATCAAGTTGATTCAGTGAAATATTTTATTGACTATCACTTTTGAATTAGCTACGAGCAAAGTAGTTGTTCGTATCTAACTTAAGGGGAAAGAAGAAAAAACAGTCTTATTTCTCTGTTTTGTTATGATGAATTTTTAGGATTACTTTGAATTTTCAAATTTTTAAATTTTATTTCTCATATATTGACCCATAACATAAAGAGTTTATTTGGGTCATAAGTTAAAATGTATGTTTGTACTCCATTTTTGTATGCATAAAGAATAGATGTGAAGTGTTGGTAAATGGGGTACAAAGTAGTAGTTTTTTTTTTCTATGTAAAGCTAAACGGTTTGTGTTCTCTCACTCAATTGTTTGAATTGGTACAAATAATTACATACAAAATGATGTTCGATCATGTTAGGACAAACACGGAGCAAGAACAATGGATTGTGTATTTTAATGCAGTGAAAGAATCGTTAAATTTGCTATTAAAAGAACCGTCCCAAGTTAAACTTTAATCTTTTGAAAACAAAGTATTATTCAATCAACTAAATGTCCTAACTATGTGTATCAAACCTTTTTGTGTTGTGAGAAGTATTATTCAAACCTTTTAACTTATGCCAAAAATCACAACTTCAAATAAATAAGATGTTTTTTTGTCGTTTGAATCCATTCCATCACAAAAGATGAAGCATCCAAAGAATTGAGTACCAACAAATAGTGAATAATTGATTTGGGTTAACACAATATAGGTTGGATTATTTATGGTTAGGGTCACGTGGATCAATAAATCAGTATCACCTAGTTAATTAGAGAAGAATTTTCACAAATAGCCATTGTAGTAAATTTAATTATGCTCCATAGCTATAGCTTGCATATTTACGGGCCGTAGCTGCAGTTTAAGTTGTTTCGTTTGTATAATTCGTGGGTACGTTTGTATAATTGAGCAATTTTTGCATTGAAATAACTAATTTATACAAACACAAACATATGAACTTTATACAGTTATACAAATTATATTATACAAAACTATATTATACAAAATTTGAATTATACAAACATGCGAGTTATACAAACTCGAAACTCCAGCCCACGTAATTATCACTGAATGTTGGTCGCGAGTGGTAATTAACTAAAACTATAGCTATGATAATTGATAACTAGTATATGTTTGCTTAACCATGTAATTTTTCCTTAATTAAAGTCACATATGTATCATTGCATAATTTCGTTAAAATAAGAGGCATTTATAACTCCAAAATTATCATTAAGGGCAACTTTGATTCAATAGGTGGATGACAAAGTATTTTTTATTTCGTAAAACTAATGCGAGAGATGGACTATATTGGATATCAAGAGAGATAGAAGTAAGTCGAAGAAGTCTTAGAAAATGGTGATTATACAAGACATAACACATCTACGGCTTACGGACGACATTACCTTAGACAGTTAAACATGAAAGTTGAGGATTATGCTAACAGGTTAGTAGGTAGTCGAGAATTGTCAAGTTCTCTTATCAATATTTGTTACTTACTTCCTTTGCTTTAGTTATCATATTATTTATTATTGCTACATATTCTTTTCTTAATTGTTTCGAACATAAGTTTTTCGCTGTCGTATTTATTTTACATACTTAATTTTTAGTGTACTTGTTCGCACTGAAAGTATATGAGAAATAGTTTTCTAGCTTCATAAGATAAATATATAAGATTAGTACATTAGAGGAATTTTTATGATTTTTTCAATACTAAAAACAAATTCCCTTTTAACATATCTAGACTTCTTTTTTCTTTTTTTCATTTTTCGAGTCTATATATTGACATTATGATAGAAATTTTTTTTTTTTTTTTTTGAAGGTTGTATTAAAGGATTTTCTGACGTTTGACCAAAAAGTGAAGTAACTTTATAGAATGAACTGAAATTCTTGAATTTTAATTGGGACCCACCCATTGTTCATTCTAATTTGTGGGACATCTGACAAATAGGACTGTCCTTCATACCAATCTTCCCAACAAGGATAACCAATGCAATGGGACAAAAAAATAATTATTCTAATATTTATTTTCAAAATATTATAAGAGTAATTTATATTTATTTTTGAAAATCTTTGCAATTTATACCTAAAAAGGATTAAAAAAATTTAGTGTGGATTCATCTATATTTTCTATCCGTGTTGTCTTAGTTTATGTGACATTTTTAACTTTTTGTGATTGAAACTTTGATCGTATATTTGGATATAATTTTATAATTTCTGGGATGTAATTCTAGTCTTAATTCTCGACATTTATCCATCTTCGATCCGAGATTTTTGGCTCTCCTTAAACTTCAGAACTTCTTGTTCTTCGTAGCGCTTCTCCGAGATTTTGGGCTCTTGTTACTCTGTTTCAATTTATTTATCTTGTTTTGACTAACTTATAATCGTGCGGATGATCGCACCTTCTTATTGTTGTTACGGTTTTTTGAATATAGCCGTTAGTTTGTTACTGCTTTGGTATTCATTGTCATGTTTCTCCTCACTATCTTTTTTCATTTTATTATTGTTTTGATTTGTTTAAGCTGAAAATTTGTCAGAAAAATTGTATATACTCTATCTTTTTTAGAATCTACTTTGTGGGATTTTACTAAATATGTTATAATCGCTGTGGTCTTATATTGAACATGCATTAAAACCTAATCTTGGATTTTCTTTTTGAGGATTCGATCCTCACAATATAATTCAATATAAAAGATTATATACTTTACATCATTTTTTATTCACTCAATCTATCTAAAAGATTCTTTAAATCTTAGCATACACAAATTTATGCAAAAAAATAAGTAATGAATCTACATTATATTGGGTATAATCTTGTCTTTTCTTTACTTGGTCACAAAATAATGCAACTAAGGTTTTGCCTTTTTTATTTTGTCTATAAGATGGATGGATTTTAATTTAAAACAATATTTTTTGATTTGCAAATAAGACAAGAATATAATCCCTCTATTTTCTTTTTATATAAAAAAGTTAAGGGTGGGTTTTTTTTTATATAAATCATATGGTAATTTGACGTACCAACAAGATGTCACTAAACAAAATATAAGTGATATGGATTTAATTTTTTAAGATTTTAATATTTAATTTAATATTTATAATGATAAATTTTATATTTACTCTTTATTGTAATTTTAATGATTTCTTTTATATAAATTTATATTTTATATCAAATGTACTGAATTCATATAAGCTCAATACCAATAAGTTACATCCATTCTTGTAAAAAGAGACAAGAAAATTAATCCAAATATAAATTATCATATTGGCTTGAGTTTCTCCTTGTCTTTCTTCTAATTAATTAGATTATTTAGTTAATTAAATTTTTATTAATATTAAAATAGAAAATATATCATTCATCTATATAAGAATTTTGGGAAATATAGACAAGAGGGAATGGTGAGGAGTCATATTTGTCTCATATATACCCTCATTGTTTCAATTATGTACCGATATCTGATTAGATACGAAATTTAAGGAAAAAAAAAGATTTTTAAAATTTATAATCTTAAACATGTCATAATATTTAAGTTACAATGCAAATCTTTTTTTCTCGAAGAAAACAAATTGCTGAAAAATAAGGAAAATGATTTTCTTAATGGAAGTTGGGAAAACAAGTTGTACAAGTAATATGCCACATCGATTGTGTGTTCCTTACATCCTCCAACACACCTTATCTTCACCTACATTCCCGTAGTCTCATCCCCCACCCCCACCACCCAATCTCTAGTTCTCATAGTATTTGGCTAGATTATATATAAATGATTTTAGGATAATATTTTTTTTGTATACATGCTGAGTGAGTAGATAAGAAAATAAATTTAAAAATCCACTTATATTTCTAGAAAGTATTTTTCTTCGTACCAAATACACACTAAGTTTAAAGCTAATTATTTATCAACATAAATAAAAAAGAATGTCACAAGTCTTTAATCTAAAAGTGTACACAAATGATTGTTGCTTTTAGAAAGACAATTTGAATGCTAGATAAGTTTAGCTGTTGAGACAATTGTCACATTGCTAGTTATGGCTTAGGAGGGACAGCTAAATGAACCAAAAAACTAGTGAAACATCAGTTAAAAAGCATAATGGAAACTTCATTTTCTTAGTACAAATTGCTATTCAATTCTTATTTTGAGTCCCAACTTCTTGTAGTTAACATCTGGTAAATGTGGGGACCTAGATCTACTTGAAAGGTCTTCATCACATTGCTATATTCAAAAATGTGTATATGCTATGCTTTGCTTAGCCCTTAGGCCTCAATTCAAAACAATTCTAAGACCGACATGTCGATCCTCCCGTATTAAGTAGATGCAGAATTTCGTCGACTTGAAAAATATTATTACTTGTTAACCCTCTCAATATAATCAATTTAAAGGAGGTACAACGTCCATTCTACTACCTCCACCCTACCGTCTTCATTCAATATGATCATCCACCGACTCTAAAATTGAATTATCATGAAATAGTTAGAGTTTCTAATTTCAATTTTACAAAGATTATTATATAAGCTTATTTGATGAGAGTTCAAATTAGTCCAACCATTAGGATTTAGATTTCGAAAGTGCTGGCCTAGCAACATATAGTGAAGGATGGTCAGTTGGACATTTTTTCTTAAGATTCTTAAATTTTGTTCCAAAAAAAGTATTTTTTTTGTACTTAGTATGGCTGGCTATAGCTTAAATAGGTAAGACAATAGGTAAGACATGATCTAATCATAGAGCATATAGAAGAAGTAATTTATTTATTGGGTCCCAATTGATAGAGTAAGGACCTATATCCTATGACTTTAGCCAGCTCATTTAGTAGAGATTCTTTATTTAAGAAATGGACATTTATATATGCAATTGAATTGTTACATTTCAACAACCCTTCAAGGTACTTTAGATATGGACATGTGTATGGTATATGAGACCCCATAAGTTGACTAGTATTGAGCCCGAATTCAAGAGGTAAGGTTGGTACTTATCTTAAAAAAAGGGAGGCGTTGACTCGTGTTGAGCCCGAATTCGAGAGGTAAGGTTGGTACCTACCTTAAAAAAAGGGAGGCTTGCCACTTATCAGGAGTGGAGTCAGATAGAATTAAAGGGTTTAATCTGAACTCTTTTAGATAAAAATTATATTATTTTATATATGTTTTTAGTGAAGAAAAAAGAGTAATAAAGTGTTGTTGAAAATATTTAAAAATATTCTTGAACCCCATATGATAATTTCTATGCCTAATGTAAGTATCTTGAACCATTTATAATTCCTAGCTAATAATTGTTAATTAGTTTCCACTATATTTTGTACTGTTTTTAAAACTAATTAGTCTAATTGATTAAACAAATTGGATACATTTATTGATTTGTTGACCTAGCTTTGTTATAAAAAAATGTTTCCTATAAGGTCATTTTGAGCTCCGCCTAATTTAGATTCTCATATAAGGTGCGTTGAAAAAGTAAATATTTCTTATCAAGATTTTTTTTTTCATTTTTAGTACTCAAAGTCGAGATCCCTGAATCTATCTCGAACCGCTCAAACTTTTTACGCTAATTTTGGTTGTAGTCATTGGTGTGGAATGCACCAAATGAAATAGTCTTTTTTGTTCACTTAGCTTAAAAGGAAAATGAAATAACCTTAATTAGAGGTATCAGGTTCGAGTCCTAAATATGGAGAAAATTTTGTTGGAAGCGTCACTCCAAATGTGCGAAAATCAAAAGAAGAAAAGGAAACAACAGCCTGAATATGCTGATCACCACATGGGACTAAATAAACCCAAAATGACATATATATAACTCCACAACTTGCCTAATGGTAATTTATAATTGGTACTAGCCACAAACTTAAATCAATGTACAATTTTATATGAACATTAATTGAGTACGGCCTCCAGGTAATTTTTTTTATTGTATGACAATTTATATAAAGTATTCTAACATTCTTACTTAGTTAGATTACCTAATTTTTACCCCTAGATAATTTCTACAATGAAAGAGACAAATTAAAGTCATAATTAATACACTTCCCTTGGCACTCAAAACTTGTTTACTCATGTATATCAAATTTATAAAATATTTCAACTAAGAAGCTTGGATACATCCTTTAAAAAGTATTTTTACTACCTTATCCTTAATCCTTAATTAAATAAGTGTAGTACTTATCTAATTTCTCGTTGGACACATAATATTCATTTGGAAGAAAATAATTAATACCTTTTTGATTATATGATATATTTAACGAATAGATGTAAGGTGTGAAAAGAAGATGCACAAATATCCTAATAAGGAGGTATTAGAATGGACTATGGCAGGAATGAGGAGATGAAGTGGTAGACTAAAAAAGTAATGAAACGAGGTGATTAATCAAATAAGACATGAAACACCTCCATCTTACCGATTGAGGGCATGATTATCTTAGATAAGAGAAAATGAAGACCGAAAATTAGCGTAGAAAATTAATAGACAGTTGAATATTATACTATTTTTATTACCTATATTATCTTATTCTTCGATATTTTACTATAAGCTATTTTTTTCTTTGTTTTATTATCGATCACTCTTCTATAATCTTATTTTTTGATTTATATTATCATTTGTTATATTTTTTTCCTGGATTATCATATATACTATTCACTATTACTATTATCTTGTTCTTCATTATTCTGTTGCTTTATTTGAGATGACACAATTTCAAAAACAACTTCTCCACCTTCTCATGATAAGGATAAGGTTCATGTACACATCATCTTCTCCCCAAATTTTATTTATATAATTACACTGAATGTATTATTATTGCTGAGGTCACATTGATTAGCAATAAATTTGTTATGAAAATGATAAAACATGACAAAGACAAAAAAGGGTGGCATGCGTGTAACACTGAGGAAAACTAGTGTTAGCCCATGCCTTAGCCAACTAGCCACATTATATGAAAATCATTGGCTGAATTTGGAAATGCTTTGGTTAATTAACCAAGTTTGTTTGACTGTATAAGAAGAACATACAATTATTTTTAAGACATCCATCACATGTACACATTTTTATATGCTGACCATATAATAAAACAAATTAAGAGAATGATTATTGAATAATTATATATTTAATGGGAGATCCAAAGATAATAGTGAAAGACAAAAATAATAATCAAGAAAAGAGTGAGCTGATCGAGTGCCTTGGAAGCATCTCGAATTATTTCACGCTCACTTGAAAAAATAAATAAATATAAGATATAGTTTATTAAATTATTTATATTTATCAGATAATTTTTAATATTAAGCACAATTAAAATTAAAAAGAAGTAGTTCATTAATATAAGACTAGCTATACTATCTTTATTCTTTTATCTTAAATTTGTAAAATAGTAACACTTATTTTAGGATAAATATATTTTGCTAAAGCACACTTATTTTGAAATAGAGTAATAATTATCCGCCATGTACCACATCAACATAAAATATAATCAATACAGGGTGGAGTCACGGTACCAAAAATGATCTTTAGCGACAAATAATTAATGATAATTTTTTTAGAAGTAATTACTAGTGACAATTATATTTTATTTATAAATGCCCCTAAAATATATTACGATAAGATCCAATGACAATTAATTAGTGCTGGTTAAAACTTTAACACTCTTTGTTAACCGCACGTTAATATTGTGAAATTAACGAAGTTTGAGGTTAATGGCTTGGAAGAAAGATGAGGTGGGTTTTAGTCAGTCCGCGTGCGTGTCCTTTGCGCATGATCCTATACAACCCATGCTGCCTTCTAAAACATAATTAATTTTTTTATAAGAGTTTTAATTAAAATATTTTACTTATATTTCAAATTTAATCAATTACAATAAATTATGCATTTGGTTTATGAACAAATTACTCTTCATTTTTACTTGTCATGTTGCGCTTTTTGAAAGTTAATTTGACTAATTTTTAAAATTAAATTAAATTATATTAATTCAATATTTTAAACAAAAAAATTAGATATTAAAAACTATACGGAAAATACTATAAATTAGAATTTTTCTCATATCAATATGATGAATAAATATACAGTAAAATGTTAGGCAAAATTTTTATAGTTTGACTCTAAAAAAAGAAAATCATGACACTTAAAAGTGGACGGAGATAATAACTTATAAAGCAGTGTGCTATGTATCAAATGATGAATTTATCTTTCCGAGTAATATATTGATTATGATCAAGTTAGGGTGGGACGTTTGATTTTTTGATTTGATCTTATCAAACTCCGATTTTCAATTAAATAACCTACGGGTAATGCTAAATGGCCAGAAACTTAAAAAGTGTATGATATTTTTTTTATTTTAAAATAAATTAATCTTTTTTTCATTTTTTAATTAAAAAGTACTAAAGTTAAAAAGATAAAAATATTCAAAAAGGTAAAATACCATTCTGGCTAAATGGATTTTCCAATAGCCTAATAATAATATAAGAATCTATAAAAACATAAAAGAAATACTTTTTTTTTTTAATTAGATATTTTTACATGCTCGTTTTTTGGAATTGCAGACTTGAGTACTGTTTTGTCAATATCAAAACAGTTGAGTTGAGTCATGATTGTTTATAAGCACAAGGAGAGGAATGTTTGTTGGGCTTTTGCATGCTCACCATTTAATATTTTCTAATTTTTCACACTCCAAGGCAAAAGGAAAAGAGAATTCATTACCACAAAAGGATGTGGTAAACCGGAGGAGGTTGCTTCTCCCTTAATGGTGTCAGGTTCGAGTTCTACTTTCTAGGTGTAGATTTTTTTTTGATAGGAAGTGCTTCCTCCCGAATGGAGTCGTATATGGCACGAATCAGAAATAGTCAGACTCCAATACAGATTCTCGACATCAGATGGAAAACTAAAAAAATAAAATAATAGAATTAATTACCCCAACACCCCAAACCCAACTTAGGCTGCCTATTCAAAGTTGACACATCTTGACTATTGGTCACAAGCAGACAAAACCAAACATATGAGTATCTTAATTAATTCCGCTTAGCCTTACTGGGTTGTGGTGTAATAGTGAGACTGCTCCATTCTTAATCAAATGTCTCGAGTTTGAGCCTTTGATATGAAAAAAGTTCTATTGAAAATGCCACCTCCATATAAGCCATGTAATGCATTATCCGAATTTAATCGGTGCTACAATACAAATTCCGAACATCGAGTGGAAAAATAAAAAAATAAAAATTACTTCAATCACCACATATATACAGAGAACTTTTGTGTAATAATCATGTTATAACTATTTTTAAGGGGCGTGAAAATTTCAAAACGAACAAGTAAAAAATGAATGAAGGAAATAATAGCCAAATTAATGTTTTGAACTAAGTTTTCATGATATATTATATTACTCGTTCTTTATAATAACATTTTGTTATAATAACAAAACAATATCAAATAAACGATATTTATATAAAAAAGTTTTAACGGTGCAAAACAATTTATCTGAATTGAAGTACGTTTATAATGTGTTAGGCACATACCACTAAGTTAGTGAATCACCACAAAATTTTAACTATTTGAATTTTAATTAACATTCTGAAACATATTTATTTTATCGTATTGACATGAGAAGAATTGAAAGTTATAATACTTATGATATAGTTTTAGAAAATCTAAATGTTAATTTTAAAAGATGGAATTGATCTTAATTTATTTGTTTTTCTGGGCTATGTATGTTGGGCTCCTGATACAACATCGGCCCAGGCCCAAATTGCACAGATGATTAATGATTTACTTCCTACTTTTCATTTTTACACACATGGTCAATTTGGGTTATTTACAAATTATAGCTATATAAAATTTATATTTAGTAAAAGAGAATTCCATACCTAGCAAATTTCAAACCTATAAACACTAAAACAACTAGGGTAGCAAGTATGATATTAACCTAATATTGGTTAATATTAGGTTTTAAAAAAAGTATTTATCCATGCTTAGAAACTTTTTTATACATTTTCTTTTGCTCATCTTTATGTTCATGTACTTTTATATTATTACCTGGAAACTCTTTAATATAAAGCATACTACATAAATATGTCTTTAACTTGGTTTCAATTGATATTTTTGTCTTTAAATTTTGGGTGTGCACAAGTAGACACTTAAACTTGTATAAAATTGAACAAGTAGACACACACATCCTACGTGGTATAATACATGTCATACACGTAGGACGCTACATATGACACAAAATTGTCTTATAGGACGCTACTAAGACGAATGTGTATATTTGTTCAATTTTATACGAGTTTAAGTACTTAATTGTGCACACTCAAAATTGGAAGACATAGATGTCAGTTGAAGCGAAGCTAAAGGACATATTTATGTATTATGTCTTAATATAATAAAAACATTTAGTTATAGACTATTCAAAGTAAAAAAAATTGTGCCCACTATATTTTTTTGTCATATCGAATGTTTTGAAGCACTCATTGCAATTAAATATTTCTTTTAATTGTTTATTCCGTCATGACACGTATTAGCTTTAAAGATTACGTTAATAATGTTATTACTTGGAAAATCTTTACTATGATAAGAAAATTTAATTAGAGGCTTTCAAGGTGGGAAAGCTTTCACTAAGTTTTTTTTTTTGTCATATCAGATTGTTTGTGACACTCATTGCATTCAAATATTTTTTCATTGTTTATTCTGTTATGACACTTATTCGCTTTAAAGATTATCTTAAAAATGTTATTGAGTAGTCATTAAATGGACATTGAATTAATATGATACAATCATTAAGAATTCACATGTCAACAAATTAAACTAGAAAAATAAAACGATGAAAAAGTTTTAAAATATTTTATGAGTTTAATTTAAAATATTATGATATATCATATCATACTAAAATCGAAAAGCCCTTAAGTTAAAAGTTGAAAAAATAAAATATCCATTAAAGTTGAATGATCATCTTATATCCTCTATTAAAACTTTACTCCTATAATATTTTATGTACACACACGTCAATATACATTCTATTAAATACCACTATTAGATATAAATATTCTTATCAAATCAGTCAATTGTATAATTATCTCTGCATAGAATACTTTTCTTCATAAGTTGAAAAATAATTAAGTAGTTGCAATAAACCACAACATGGTCTATCTTTTATTTTTATTGGGTTTCCCATCTGGTGTTCGGAGTCTGCATTAGAGCTCCGACTAAATTAATTTAAATTCCACATTAACTAATTTGAATTTGGAGTTCCGCATGGTCTATATTCATCTACTCAAAATATGTATTGTAATTTGAATGATTATTCTTTTTTTTTTTAAATTTGAGCTCAGGGTCCCTTTTATTCATAGAATCGGAAACCTACTTAACAATGAAAAAAACAGGCGAAGAGCCCAAAAAAACTAATACATGTCTACCAAGCCCAAATAGGAATAGGCCTCTTAATCTATCCCTACCATTATAAGCACTTTCCTAACCCTTGTTTCCTAATCCGCCTCTTCCAATGCTCTTCCCCTTTGTGCTCTCTACTCCGCCGCCTGAATGTTCTTCCCTTTTGTGAACTTTCATTTCCTTCGTCTCCTGTTGTTGGTAATCCGTGGTCTTCCATGGTTAGCGTGTATCACCTATCTTCTGTAGCTTCGAAAGGTAAATTTCATCTTCCTCCCTTATCTTGCCTAAAGCCTAATATATGCTGATCTCCATTTATGTTTCTCAGATGAGTGGTTCGGTTCAAAGTTTCAGCTGGACTGTACGAGGTGCTTAGTCAATAGAAAGTTTGTTAATCTCGACGGTAAGGTTTCTAATTCCTTTGTACTCATCCCTTTACCCCCTCTTTCAACTCTCTTACTTCCTCAGATTCACCATTGAAGGTCGAGGTGGAAAGGAATCGATGGCTCTCGAGTTGTATCTCATATTGGTTAACAAACATTGCTGCTCTTTGGATTCAAATCTGACCGTGTATCCCTCAACTTTTGCTGGTGGCCCTTTTTGTAAGTTGTCATATAAGTAGCTTTTCTTTTCTCGAAGATATTAGGCCCTTTTAGTGGCACAAACTTAATTTTTACATATAATATCTGTGAGACTCTGTGTGCTGATGATCAATGTGAATGTAGTCCATACTGGTTGGTATCTTTAATCTTCCTCGTTTAGCTACGCAAACACATGATCTGTTGTTTGTCCATGTTTAGTATTTTCCGGCATAACTCTGGTAGCTGATTAAAATGCATGTTCTCTTGCTTTTCTATGTGACTATAGGTGCTGTTAGCCAATACATCTGCTAAGTGATTACCTCCTCTGAAAACATGTTTCACTTCTATCCCATCTTGATCAATTATACAAATAGCTTCCTCCATAAACTCCACCAGTTCCCAAGGAATTTTTCACTCCCTCAATAATATGTTTCTAATTCCCAGGGAGTGTTTCGAGAATCACCTTTCTATATTGCTTTTGTCAGCAGTATCTTAGTGCTTTCAATACTGCTATCACCTCCGCCATGTTGTTGGTGGTAATCCCTATTTTATGCGACTCTGCAAATATCAAGTGCCCCTTATTATCCCTAGCACGTAGAGCATACGTACTATCTCTTGGATTTCCTCTAGAGGCCCCGTCTGTATTACATTTTACCCGATCCTTCTCTGGTTTTTGCCAACTAACAGCCTGATAGTATAATTTAGGCCTGTATTGGTAAAGATATTTGACAGTTCCTTTCCATTGTGATGGGATCTGAATCCAAGGGTAGTTAAACCTGATTGATAGTGTTTTGACACTGTTGTATCAGCTTGAAAAGGTTCACCTCCCTGTCATATCTCTTAGCATTCCTTCTTTTTCAGAGTTCCCACATTATGACGGTTGGAACAATCTTAAAGACCCTTTGTATCTTAGTAGGACCAACAACTTTCCACCATTTGGTTATCAGTTGTTGTAGATGCACTCAATTTAGCTTGATACCTACACAAATAGTAAAAAATTTCCACAACTTTTGGGCAATGGGAGATGTTAGAAATAAATGTTCCATTGTCTCCATCTTGTTCTCCTCATAGCAGTAACATCTTGATAGAATATTCATGCTCATTCTTTTCAAGTTGTCATCTGTTGAGATTCTCCTTTTCCACACCCTCAAATGGAAAAAACATATTTTAAAAGGAAGGCCTTTTATCCATATCTCCCGTAACCATTCTCCACCTTCTCTCTTTCTCCAAATGTGGAAGCCTAATTTAACAGAAAATTATCCTTTAGCATTGCCCTTCCACCAAGCATAATCTGAACTCTGAGTGTCAATTGGTTTGATACATTCCATAATGTAGCTTTTCATTTCTTCCGAGACCACACTCTCCAACTTTTCTTTATTCCACCTATTATTAGTGATGAAACTTCTAACCTCCAGGTCTGATCTCTCTGGTCCACCCTTTTCAATATAGTACAAAACTCCTTGTTGTGTCCAATTATCATACCAAAAATGGTTAGTCCCTGCTTTTACTTGCCACCATATTTCATACTTCATTTCTTTCGTGATCTGCATCAATTTTTCTAGACATAAGATCCCTTTATTCTTTTGGCTACAACATGATGATCCTTTTTGCAATACTTGTTTCGCATGAACGTTCCCCATAATGAGTTTGTGGCAACTCTGAAATTCCACCATAGCTTTGCAAATAAGGCTTTTACAACATCATGTAGGGACCTAAAACCAATCCTTCTTCATTATAAGGATAACACATGTCCTCCAAAGCTACCCAATTTTTCCCTTTTAAATCTCCAGTATTTCCCCAGAAAAAATTAGCAAATAGTTTGTGAATCTTTGTGAGAACTCCCTTAGATGGGTTAATAGCCGATAGTAGGTACACATACATTGATTGCAGTATATTTGCAACCAATATATGCCTACCTCCATATGATAGCAATTTGTGGTGCTAGCACATTACTCTCTTGCTGATCTTTATCAATAGATCCTCAAAATAGGCTACTTTTTTCCTCCCATAAAACAAAGTACATCCTTAATAAGTTAATGGGAAGTGTCCTTGATTTATTCCTGACCATTTTCTATGTTTCTGACCAATCACCATAGGTGTTATTTCATGCAAATAGAAAAACATTTGTTCTTGTTAATCATTTGGCCAGATACCTGCTCATATTTAGCCAATATTCCCATCATCTTCTTGACTGATTTCTTTTTCCCTAAACAAAATAAAATAGTATCATCATAAGTGATTGATAGTTGGACTCCATTTTGGCATGTCATAACCCTTGTATTCAGCATAATTGTGTAGTTTATCTGGCCAACACTTATGCAGCTATGATGAATAAAGTAGGAGATAAAGGGTCCTCTTGTTTAAGACCTCTTGAGGATTGAAAAAATTCATAGGCTTGACCATTCCCTAAAATTGAGTACTAGTTGTTTGATACCGATCTCCACACCATATCAATGAGAATCTCAGAAAATCTAAATCTCCTCAAGACCTTTGCAAGGAATATCCAGGATACTCTATCATAAGCTTTTTCCATATCAAGTTTAACCACCATATTATGCCATTTATTTCTAATTTTGATATCTCTGATAATCTCTTGTGCCAGCAACACATTCTCAGTAATACTCCTACCTTTTATGAAACATGTTTGATTTGTAGAAATCAACATAGGGAGAACTTTTACCAGTCTTTCATGAATCATTCTAGATATGATCTTGTTAGCAAAATTACTAAGGCTAATTGGTCTTAAGTCCGTGAAGGCTTTTACATTCTCCTTTTTAGGAATTAGGACCAAGTTCGTATGTGTAATAAATCTTGATAGCCTTTGTCCACAAAATAAAGCACGCACCATATTAGTTATATCATCTCTGATAATCTCCCAACACTCCTGAAAGAAGGTTCCTGAAAACTATCTGGACCATTTACTCTCACCATTTTGTTCGTTGACTACTGTTTTCACTTCCTCGTTACTAGGGACTCTGTTGATTTCTTCATTCATAGCTCGAGTGAGTAACCTGGGGATATTATCTAGCATTTCAGGATAATTCTCCACATCTTCTTCACTGAACTGATGCTAAAAAAATTCTATAGTTGCCGACCCAATTTGCTCATCTGATTGCACCACTTCTCCCTAACTTGAATAGATTCCTCCAATATGTAGTTTTTTCTTTCTACCCTTTACGAAGGCATGAAAAAACTTCGTATTTCTATCTCCATCCTTAAATCACTTCATTTCCACCTTTTGTCACTAATATTTGAGGAATATTCTTCCACAATGTGTAAGTATTTTCTAAGTTCAGCTTCGTCCTTGCTTAGTTCACCTCTGTTCTACGGAGTAGGATTGATCTCTAATTGAATTTCTTTGACTCTAATTAGATCTTCTAGTGTTGCCATTTTCTCAAAGATGTTTCCATACACTTTGTTTCTCCATTCAACCAATGCCTTCTTCACTTTCTTCATATTCGCATGGAATTTCAAGAATGGATCTCCCACAAAATCAATCTGCCAGGCCCCTCTTACAACCTCCATAAATTGAGGGTGTTTAATCCAGATATGAATGGTTTGACCACATTTACAACTTCTGTGCTACATTGGACCAATAAAGGGGTATGATCAGATCCTTGCCTTATTAGATGCTGAACCCTGCTATTAGGTAATAACTCCAAAAAATATTGATTTACCAATAACCTGTCAAGCTTCTTAAATATACACTCCTGATCTATTCTTCCATTCCACCAAGTATATTGACTTCCTGACGATTGCAATTCTATAAGGGCACAATTATTAATGCAATGTGCAAAGTCACTAGCTTCAGCATATATGAACGAGAGACCTCCAAGTTTCTCCTCTGCATCTAAAATGACATTAAAGTCCCCTCCAACCAACCAAGGTTCTGTGACAGATTCTGCAACCCCTTCGACATCTTCCCACTACTCTAGTCTTTCCATAGTATTACATCTAGCATACATTGAAGTAATGCTAAAGATCTTACTATGATAGCAAAACCTCACTGTAATTTGTTGATAACTATCCACAATCACCTGCCTATTCCATTCATCTTTCCAAAACCCAAATCTTAGATGATGAGTTGGATGCAACTCTATCAAAGCCAAGTCTCCTTTTGTACTGCTTGGTCTCCTCTGGATCTTGAAAAAGTTCCAGCAAGGCTATAAATGAAAAATGATGTCGTATATTCATCTCTATTAATCTCTCAAAAGTTTGTTGAGATTTAACAAATATGATATTCCAAAATAATATTTGTCCAATCATTGAGAATATGTCTTCCTTCTCCCTGCTACACCTTGTTCTAATCGGTAGTGGTACAATAGATTGTCCTGTTCTTCCTTTTTTAAAACCAAATTTTAAATCAACAATTTGTCTTGGAGAAAGATCTTCTGCCTTTCCTGCACTAAGAATGTTCAGCTCCAAGTCCTCTTCTCCTTGACACCTTCTCTTTTATACTGGAGTGAGCTAATGTATGTCTATAAAATTCTTATCTTGTGAGCACCGCTCAACTATGATTATCAGCTCTGGTGAAACCTTTTCCACACTATAATTTGGCTTCCATATTGTCAATGTTGGACCCTCCTCCATGTAACTTGATGGTATTTCCTTTTGATCCTGATTTGTCTCCTTCGTTACCTCCTCTTCCTGTTCTATTGTATTTCTTTGTTCCTCATCCCCTTTTGGTTTACTAAAGGCATTTTCTACCCACTTCATTGTTGGTGTTTTCTCCTTTGTTCCCGTTTCCTCTGCATCCCTTAGCTCTGGATCATGTAGAGCTTCAAATTGATTTCATGTAGTCATCATATCCTTCACCCTCTTCTCTGGTTGTGTTGGTTTCGGATTCCACACTTGTATTATTCCCCTCCCTAGATGTTTTTTGTTTCTTTCACTTGAAATTCCTTGTTGTCCTCCTCATTCTGTGTTATCCTTCCCATTGTTTGGTTTCCCCCCCTCTATAAATTTTTTATTCGTTCTATCACTCTGTATCTCCCCTTTCTCCTTTGCAGTCCCCTCCGTTTTCTTAGGATACAATTAACGGTGTAATGCATAACATTCATGCTCATTATGTCCTTGCAATCGACAATTAGCACAATATTTTGGGACATGATCATAATTTATCCCCACCCATTTTTCCATCCCTAATTGCTTCCTAACTCTAATGTTTATCCTTTTTGGGAAATCACCTAACAGATCAACCTTGACCATGACCCTAGCACAATTAGGTTTAGTTTGGTTCTTTGTTTCCATATAAACTTGCAACGGCTTCCGCACCGCATCAGCCAACGATAATATTGCCTCTTTCACAAGAAATTCGGGGAAGGGATGGAAAAGATATGCACACAATGTTTGTTGTTGTTTCTTCCTTCGGATCAAACAATAGATCCCACTTAAGGGTTCTCATTGGGTAGGATCATTGTCGATGGGTTAAGTAAAAAGTTGGCTTAGATAATAAATTCACACAGTCTTCCATGATTTCCGCTTTGATTAACAATGATGATTACCAATGAGCCCAATATTGCATTCCCCCTTCAATTCGCATTATTTCAGAATTAGCTTCCTCAACTCTCTGATCACTGGCATCCCATAAGAAAATTTTCCAATGACCGCATATTGTAGATTCTCTTTGTATATCATCTGTGTCACCTCCTCCTCCTCCCATATTATTCTTGGCTCACCATGCAAGTATGAAATTGGTCTCATAGGTAATGGTTTAGTAGTAAATGGATCTGATTTAAATAACTCTTTAAACTCCTTTCTCTGGCCATTCTCATGGAGAGGGCTGACCTGGTATCGTGCAGACCATGGCCACCGACATTGATCAGCAAGACTAGGTTTATCGGCTGCGGCTAGTTTTTTTTTTTTGGAAAATGAATATGAACAAAAACGATTATTCTTTATTAATAGCCTAATTATAAACAAATTTACCTACATCAGATATATGAGAGCATTGAAATTAAAAAAACGAGGCAATAAAATACATTCCTATTAGTAACAACTCTTTCTCCTCTCTCTCTCTCTTTCTACCCCTTCTATTCTTCTACTTGCTGACTTGAGTCAGGCGGCGTAGATCACCCCTAAATTCTATATCGCTCTCTTTCATTCTCTATCGATATGTGTATATGTTTATTATTTGCATCCGCAAAGCAACAAGTCCGAAAAAATCAAAACTAATTACTCTTCCAAATTTAATTATTAGCTTTTCGATATAATTATGTAGTTGTATGTGATGAACACAATGAATTCATAGTAAAAAATGCTTTGGACAATGGAGCTTAACTTTGCTTGAAGAAGCCACTTGACGAGAAAATTGTGACATAATTTGTATGGAGGGAGAAAATACAAAGAGAGAAATTAATAAAAATAGTAGAAAATAAAGGAGATCATATAAATATTCTTGATGATAAAAATTATATTGTTGGAGATGAAGAACAAGCTCGAAAAAATAATATGTCTATTACTATTGAGGAATAAAGCAATAATAGTCATATGGCTGAAAACGATGTTGTATCAAATGGAAAACACAAGTTGAGAAGGAAGAGAGGCAGAAAAAGTACAAAAGAGATTAATAAAGGAAAAAGTCAGAGTGGTCCAATTAATAAGACTATTACGCGTAAGGACTACACAAAATAGACCGATGTGTAGTCCTTACGCGTAATAATCTTATTAATGGGACCACTATGACTTTTTCTTTCATTAATCTCTTTTGTACTTTTTCTGCCTCTCTTCCTTCTCAACTTGTGTTTTCCATTAGACACAACATCATTTTCAGCCTTAGGACTATTATTGCTTTGTTCTTCAATAGTAATAGACATATTCTTCTTTCGAGCTTGTTCTTCCTCTCCAACAATATAATTATTATCATCAGCAATATTCATATGATCTCTCTTTGTTTCTACTCTTTTTATTTATTTTTCTCTTTGTATTTTCTCCCTCCATACAAATTGCCCCAAGTATATCATAGTTTTATCGTCAAGTGGCTTCTTCAAGCAAAGATAAGCTCTACTTTCCAAAGTGTTCTTTACTTAGAATTCATTGTGTTCATCACATACAACTGCATAATTATATCGAAAAGCTAACAATTAAATTTATTTTTTGGCTATGAGTTTTGAGGTGACCTAGTTACACTTCTTCCTTTATCTCTCTACCTCTTTTGTTCTTTTATTTTCTATCTGGAGTCAGGCGATGTTGATCTTCCCCATTACTTTTATATCGCTCTCTCTCCCTCTCTCTAGATCTGTGTATGTGTTTGTTTTTCGTATCTATGAAACAACAAGTTCGGTAAAATCAAACCCTCTTTGGCAGTGAGTTTTGAGGTGACACAGTTCTTTTGATCTACCCTCTTGATGAGTTTGATGGTTCTGACATCGTTTGGACAATTCTCGGCTACACTCAAGTTTTATAATTCTTGTTTTGATATTTGAATTGATTTTTCAATTTGTGTTCCGCCATTCTAGTTGTGTACTTTTATTTAAATAATTTTGTTATCTTTGCTTTGCTATTTTAGCAATCGTGATCTTCTACTTTCAGTCATTATTAGGTATATTGAATTAGAATGAATTAAACATTTTAGAATATATGAAACATATGGAGAAAATGGTGGAGGTTAGGAAGGTGAACGATTGGATGATGATCATTAAACAACTCTGAGACGGTAACTCTTAATTTAATAAATGCATATGGACCACAAATGGTTTGCATAGAGAAGACAACATTTCAGGAAGCATCAGTTGGACAAGGTTATGAGAGGTATCTGGTAGACTAAAAAAACTTTGATATGAGGATATTTTAATGATCACATAGGGACAACTCCAAGAGGTTATTAATGATATACATGAGGACTTTGACTTTGGGGATAGATATGAAGGAAGAATCTGTTTAGATTTCACGGATGTTTTTGAGTTGTCATATATAACTTGAGCTTCCCAAAAAAAGAAACATTTGGTGACCTTTCATATTGCGTTGGCTAAGACTCAAATAATTTACTTGATCCTTATAAAGAGTGACATAGGCGTATGTAAGAACTGGAAGTTTATCCCAACTGAAAATTTTATAATCCAACGTAAGCTTGTAGTTATGAATTTAGATCTTTGGATAAAAAAGAAGAAGGAAAAAGATGAGGTTGTATGTGACCAACCAAAGATTATATGGGAGAGTCCTAATTAGAGCCAAAGCTCAGGAGATTGGGGAGAAGTTGGTGGATATGAGGGCTTGGGTAAGTTGTCGGGAAGAAGATATTATGTGGGCTAGAATAATTTGGCTTCCATACTGTCAATATTGAACCCTCATCCATGTAACTTAATGGTATTTCCTTTTGATCCTGATTTGTATCCTTCGTTACCTCCTCTTCCTGTTTTATTGTATTTCTTTTTTCCTCATCCCCTTTTGGTTTACCAAAGGCATTTTCTACCCATTTCTTTGTTGGTGTTTTCTCCTTTGTTCCCATTTCCTCTGCATCCCTTAGCTCCGGATCATGTAGAGCTTCAAATTGATTTCCTGTGGCTATCATCTCCTTCACCCCCTTCTCTGGTTGTGTTGGTTTTGGATTCCACACTTGTATTCTTCCCCTCCCTAGATGTTTTATGTTTCTTTGCACTCGAAATTCTTCCTTGTCCTCTTCTTTCTGTCTTATCCTTTCCATTGTTGGTTTTTCCCCCTCTATAACTATTTTATTTGTTCTATCACTCTATATCTCCCCTTTCTCCTTTGCGGTCCCCTCCGTTTTCTTAGAATACAATTAAGGGTATAATGTATAACATTCATGCTCATTATGTCCTTGCAATCGACAATTAACACAATATTTTGGGACATGATCATAGTTTATCCGCACCCATTTTTCCATTCCTGATTGCTTCCTAACTCTAAGGTTTATCCTTTTTGGGAAATCAACTAACAGATCAACCTCGACCATCACCCTAGCTCAATTAGGTCTACTTTGATTCTTTGTCTCCATATCAACTTGCAATGGCTTCCCCACCGCAGCATACAACGAGAATATTGTCTCTTTCACAAAGAAATTCGGGGAAGGGATGAAAACGATATACACGCAATGGTGGTCGTTGTTTCTTCCTCCCGATCAAACATTGGATCCCACTTAAGAGTTCTCATTGGGTAGGAACATTGTCGATGGGTTAAGTAAAAAGTTGGCTTAGATAATAAATTCACATAGTCTTCCATGATTTCCGCTCTGATTAACACGATTACCAAGGATCCCAATATTGTATTCCCCTTTCAATTTGCATTGTTTCAAAATTAACTTCCTCAAATCTCTGATCTCCGGCATCCCATAAGAAAATTTTCCAATGACCGCATATTGAAGATTCTCTTTGTATATCATCTGTGTCACCTCCACCTCCTCCCATATTATTCTTGGCTCACCATGCAAGTATGAAATTGGTCTCATAGGTAATGGTTTAGTAGTAAATGGATCTGATTTAAATAACAACACAAACTCCTTTATCTGGCCAGTCTCCGGAGAGGGATGACCTGGTATCTTGCAGACCATGGCCACCGACATTGATCAGCAAGACTAGGTTTATTGGCTGCGGCTAGTTTTTTTGTTTTGGAAAATGAATATGAACAAAAACGATTATTCTTTATTAATAGCCTAATTATAAACAAATTTACCTACATCAGATATATGAGAGCATTGAAATTAAAAAAACGAGGCAATAAAATACATTCCTATTAGTAACAACTCTTTCTCCTCTCTCTCTCTCCCTCTCACTCTCTCTCTCTACCCCTTCTATTCTTCTACTTGCTGACTTGAGTCTGGCGGCGTAGATCGCCCCTAAATTCTATATCGCTCTCTTTCATTCTCTATCAATATGTGTATGTGTTTATTTTTTGCATCCGCAAAGCAACAAGTCTGAATAAATCAAACCTAATTACTCTTCCAAATTTAATTGTTAGCTTTTTGATATAATTATGCAGTTGTATGTGATGAACACAATGAATTCGTAGTAAAAATGCTTTTGACAATGGAACTTACCTTTGTTTGAAGAAGCCACTTGACGAGAAAATTGTGACATACTTGTGGCAATTTGTATGAAGGGAGAAAATAAAAAGAGTGAAATTAATAAAAAGAGTAGAAACAAAGGGAGATCATATGAATATTCTTGATAATAATAATTATATTGTTTGAGATGAAGAACAAGCTCGAAAAAAGAATATGTCTATTACTACTGAGGAACAAAGAAATAATAATCATAAGGCTGAAAATGATGTTGTATCAAATGGAAAACACAAGTTGAGAAGGAAGAGAGGCAGAAAAAGTACAAAAGAGATTAATAAAGGTAAAAGTCAGAGTGGTCCTATTAATAAGACTATTACGCGTAAGGACTATTTAAAATGGACCAATGTGTAGTCCTTACGCGTAATAGTCTTATAATGGGACCACTATGACTTTTTCTTTCATTAATCTCTTTTGTACTTTTTCTGCCTCTCTTCCTTCTCAACTTGTGTTTTCCAGTTGATACAACATCATTTTCAGCCTTAGGACTATTATTGCTTTGTCCTCAATAGTAATAGACATATTCTTCTTTCGAGCTTGTTCTTCATTTCAACAATATAATTATTATCATCAACAATATTCATATGATCTCTCTTTGTTTCTACTCTTTTTATTAATTTTTCTCTTTGTATTTTCTCACTCCATACAAATTGCCCCAAGTATATCATAGTTTTCTCGTCAAGTGGCTTCTTCAAGCAAAGGTAAGCTATATTGTCCAAAGTGTTCTTTACTAAGAATTCATTGTGTTCATCACATACAACTGCATAATTATATCAAAAAGCTAACAATTAAATTATTTTTTGGCGATGAGTTTTGAGTTAACCTAGTTACTCTTCTTCCTTTATCTCTCTACCCCTTTTGTTCTTTTATTTGCTAACTGGAGTCAGGCGATATAGATCCCCCCATTACTTTTATATCACTCTCTTTCCCTCTCTCTAGATCTGTATATGTGTTTGTTTTTCGTATCTATGAAACAACATAGTTCCTTTGATCAAACCCTCTTTGGCGGTGAGTTTTGAGGTGACACAGTTCTTTTGATCTACCCTCTTGATGAGTTTGATGGTTCTGACATCGTTTGGACAATTCTCGGCTACACTCAAGTTCTATAATTCTTGTTTTGATATTTGAATTGATTTTTTTAAATTTGTGTTCCACCATTCTAGTTGTGTAGTTTTATTTAAATAATTTTGTTATCTTTGCTTTGCTATTTTAGCAATCATGATCTTCTACTTTCTGTCATTATTAGGTATATTGAATCAATGAATTAGATATTTTAGAAGATATGAAACACATGGAGAAAATGGTGGAGGTTAGGAAGGTGAACGATAGGATGATGATCATTAAACAACTCTGGGATGGTAATTCTTAATGTAATAAATGCATATGGACCACAAATGGTTTGCATAGAGAAGACAACATTTCAGGAAGCATCAGTTGGACAAGGTTATGAGAGGTATCTGGTAGACTAAAAAAACTTTGATATGAGGATATTTTAATGATCACATAGGGACAACTCCAAGAGGTTATTAATGATATACATGAGGACTTTGACTTTGGGAATAAATATGAAGGAAGAATCTGTTTAGATTTCACGGATGTTTTTGAGTTGTCATAGATAACTTGAGCTTCCAAAAAAAAGAAACATTTGGTGACCTGTCATATTGCGTTGGCTAAGACTCAAATAATTTACTTGATCCTTATAAAGAGTGACATAGGCGTATGTAAGAATTGAAAGTTTATCCCAACTGAAAATTTTCTAATCCAACGTAAGCTTGTAGTTATGAATTTAGATCTTAGGATAAAAAAGAAGAAGGAAAAAAATGAGGTTGTATGTGACCAACCAAAGATTATATGGGAGAGTCCTAATTAGAGCCAAAGCTCAGGAGATTGGGGAGAAGTTGGTGGATATGAGGGCTTGGGTAAGTTGTAGGGAAGAAGATATTATATGGGCTAGAATACTTGGTTGCATCAGGAAAACCACTAGAGAAGTTTTAGGGGTAACCGAATTGGGCATAAAAGGGTATTGGTAGTGAAATAAAGAAATTCAAGAAAAATCTATAGCCAATAAGGTTTGTAATATGGTGTTAGTGTAAATCTTAGATGGGGAGGACAAGATGAGGATTAGGGAGAAGTATAAGATGGAGAAGAAGAAAACAAAGATAGTGGTCATGATGGATAAAATGACAAATTTTGAGTGTTTGTATGAAGAGCTCGAGTGTAAAGGCAAGAACAAATAGTTGTATATGCTCACCAAGACGCGAGAGACATGAGCATGTGTCAGGTAGACCAAATAAAGTGTATCAAGGACGAGAATGATGAAATGTTGGTAGAAGCGGCACACATTAAATTGAGATAGCAAACATATTCCCTTAAGCTCTTGAACAAAGATGGGGATAAGGATATCATGCCAGAGTAGTTAGAGCATTCAAAGAAACATTCGATCAAATTTTGGGTACTATAAATCTATAAATGTTACGGAGGTTTGGGGGAGGGTTATTTGTAAGATGATGAGGGGAGGAGAGAGTTCACAAGGTGAGATCCCGATGGGGTTTTTTGGAAGAATGTAGAAAGACAAATATGGAGTAGTTGACTGATTGTATAATATCATAGTTGAGTGGTTTCATACTTCTGGTAGTATGATTTTGGTATCACATAGTTTTTTTTTCTCCAATATTTATTAATATCTGTCGCTACACTTATTCTATACATTTCTATTTTGGTGTCTCTTTTTCTTTTTTACTTTCATGTGTTGATTACATTTGTTTTTGAGTTGAGAGTCTATCTGAAACAACCTGCTATCTACCCCACAAAAGTAAAGATAAGGTCTGTGTACATTCTATTCTTCTTGACCCGATTTCCACTTGTAAAATTACACTGGGTATATTTGTGTATCTCAAAACCACCATACTAGTGATTTTTGTATCTTTTTATGGGAATCCTACTACTAAAAGTAAACAGTATATCCATTTTATTGGAACTCTTTACAACTTAAATAAGATCTACTGCATTGTAAACATATTAAGATAGTCACAAGATATACTTATAACTTGCCAAATTTCAAAAATCAAAATCGAAAAAAATACTTAATCAAACAAGAGAAGTGAGGAAAATCTTAGAAACATAGCATGGTGGAAACAATAAAATTTAAGGATTGATGAAAATTCAGAACTCAATAATTTGTACGTAATCAATCGTTAACACAACTCGTAAATGTATATTAGAATCTGATAATAACTTTTTAGTTGATAAATCTCTGACGCAACATTCAAAATAAAAGAATGAACTATGTTTTGATCAACAAAAGAGTGATTATCATATTTTAATATATGAATTATGTTAACGATTGATTTGGCACAATTTGTTGAGTTCTGAATTTTCATCAATCCTTAAATTTTGTTTCCACCATGGTATGTCTCTAAGATTTTCCTCACGTCTCTTGTTTGATTCAATATTTATTCTCTTTCATTTTGAAATTTGGAAAGTTATAAAATATATCTAGTGACTATCGAAAATCATGTTTTCAATATCGTAATTCTTATTTTAGTTGTAAGAGTTCGAATAAAATGAATATACCTTTTAAGTACTTATTTTAGAATTGTGGTGGTCTAGCCACCTTGCGCATCTAGATTGATTCCATGCAATATAAGTAAGTAAATATAAGAAGATGGCAACACATACAATCACAATAGGTTCACGGACAATGGCACACATACACTTAATTTTAAAAAAAAATAGTCTTTAGAGAACTTGAAATCAGTTTTTGGAGTATGATCAGGTTGCCTGATGATAGTCTTTTGTCAACTTATATTTGTTTTCTTTTTCAGGCATCAAATATATAGGAAGCGGTGTTCATCAGTCACCATTAAGGTTGAAGGCTAGCACGTAGTTGAGTATTGTTATACTTCTAATAGTATGATTTAGGTATCATATAGTTTCTTTTTCTCCAATATGTATTAATATCTGTTGCTACACATATTTTGTACATTTATAATTTGTTGTCTTTGTTTCTTTCTTACTTTCAAGTGCTAGATATATTTTTTTGAGTCGAAGGTCTATCGGAAATAACCTCTCTATTCCGTAAAGGTAAAGATATGGTCCATATATTCTACCTTCCCCAAACTCCGCTTCCACTTGTGGAATTACACTAGTATATGGTTGTTATTGTATCTAAGAGTAAGCGCTCCTCCGATCAATCCTATTTTTTAGGGAAAAAGGATTAATGGATGAAGTAAAACTTCATACAAAGAACTTGTGAAAACCCTAAGTTAATCAATAGTGTGCTTCAGAGCATCCCTATTTATCTTTTATCTGTTATTAACCCCCCTAAATGTGTAATACATGATATTCATAGAATGTTTGCTAAATTTCTATGGACCTTTAAAGAGGAGGGAAGATCTACCTAGTGGATAGCATGGAAGGATGTCTGTATGCCAAAAGAAGAAGGAGGACTGGGGCTTAGGTCTTTATTTGACCTCTCTAAGGCTTTATTTGCTAAGTTATGGTGGAAATTTAGGACAACCAATACAATGAAGGTTGTGGTTTAGAAGAATTCCTATAGGGGAAGTGCTTGTTAGAAGAGGCATATCTAATTCTGAGATATGTTGTTGCTGTAACAGCAATGTACAAGAGACTTTTGTACATTCGTTTGTTGAATGCCCTGATTCATATCATATTTGGAGGTTATTCATTGAGGCTGCAGGTCTGCAGTTTCAGGTGGTACAGATCAAACAAACATTGGAGGAATGGTGGAAGGCTGATTGTGCTACTAAACACAGGAAACAATTTTTTTAACATAAATGAAACACCTCAACAGGTACAAATAATCATTCAACTGGAAATGGACAACATACCAAATCTGAGAATAAGGAAAATACAGAACACAAGTTTCAGGATGCTAAGTTAATATTGAGCGAACTATAGTTGCTATGCTTCATTCAGTAAGCTACCTTCCAGCTGGAAATTAATCTTTTTAAACAGTGGTATTAACTCCTTTGGGGTTCAATCTGTTGAGAAGATTAAATAAAAATTTGGAAAGTAAGGTAAAAAGCACAGTAGGTCATCGTTTTATGTCGATTCACTGGCTATCTCATTTCATTCCTCTAAGGGGCGAAGTTCACAATCACATACCTTTCAATCCAGCTTAGTTCTACCACTTTCATGTTGAAGAAGTCTTCATTGGTGATGAATCATAACGTCAGTGAGATTTTTTGGCGTTCAAGTAATTACAAACCGGACATGACATTGTTTGTAGAAGAAGATGGTTGAAAGGGTGAGGTATGTGTTGAGGAAGCCATGGAAGCAGAGCTTTGGTGAAGCAAATCGTAGAGGCGATTGATTTGGGGTTTTGGAAACTCCCAGAAGCTCTTGCCGTTTTTTATTGTGCTTGATAGCTAGATATTTAATTTGATCCAAGCCACATTTGGGCTTGGTGCTGTACTGTACTCTTTTTTTAAATCTCTGTATTTGAATTTTTATCAAAGTTTCAACATAGTTGAAACACAAATGTGAGTTTACAGCTAATTGAATGTTTTATTTTGTTATAGATGATTGAAAAGGTGTTGCAGGAATTGGATGAAGAAGGAGGTTCCAATGAAGACTCAATATCCAAAATATCATGAAAGAGTATGACAGTTTACCAAGGGCTCATACGACCCCGCTGAAACATCATCTACAGAAGATGTCTGAAAAGGGAGAAATACTTATGATTAATGGAGGACGGTTTTTGCTTCCTGGTGAAAGTGGAAACTTGATTTCAAAGAGAAAAAGAAAGACAAGAAAAGGGGAATTCATCAATTAAACAAAAGTCGCAACAAAAGGAAAAGAAGGAGGATCCTCGACATGAGGTGCATTTGGAGCAACCAATAAAACAACGCCGTGGGAGGCCTGCTAAGTACAAGGAGGACAGAGCCAAAATAGAAGATAGTACAATTTCAACATTGGCAAAAATCGAGGAGGTGTTATGTTTGGATGATCTTCAGGATGATGTACGCGTGAAGGAACCAAAAGATAAGCGTTGTGGGAGGGATCTCAAGGGCAAGGAATTAAGACGACGAGGCTGATCCAAAGTCTATACTTTTGAAGAATTTGAGATATTTCTCTATATACAATATAGTAATTCGAACTAATAGTTTTACCTATTTGAAAGAAGCTATAACATTATTTACAATAGAATTTGTGAACTCTCTACACGCTTAGTCATCTTCAAACTGATGACTACAAATATTGCTATGAACTCAAAGAACAGGAAAGAGGAACAACATGTATACTAGGAAGATGAGGAATCAGAAAAAAGTGATGATTAGGAATCGCTTGAGTACTAACTGTATACCTGAAGTTAGCTTGTGTGCGTAGAGAAGATATACTTCTAACCTCTTAGTAACCAATGATTAGGCGAGACAATGAAACCCGCTTTTGCTAGGCTAGGTGGTCTACATAGACTATTAGTGCCTAATATTTGTATCATAACCTCTCGATGAGAAATGGAACTTAGATCACAATGTGAACCTACTTATGAGTAGAGTTACTTGACAAGCGAATTCCCTAGAAATAACTACAAACTAGTCAAAGTGTTAGTCAAATTAGTCAACATTTATATATTTTGATGCAACAACCAGATCTTATTTGTATCAAGTGGTTTTTATTAGTCCAACTTACTTATGAGTGGAATTTCGTTGACGAGCAATTTTCATGAAGAAGATGAGATGAAACCACTAAAAAAAAACCAGAGCTATTGCAGTTTCAAAGAAAAATGAACAAGAGGAGATGCCAACATTCAACAATATAAACATGGCTCAAAGACTCCGTTAATCAAACAAAATATAAATTTAATCACAAACTTAATCATAAAGTATTCCTTCTTATCTTGCGTACCAAACGATCTCGAAAGGTATTGTTTCTAACCAATGTATGTGACTAATTAACTAACAAAAGGAATACCTTGTACGTTCTTTTTAAATATTTCTACATGTATAACAATATAAGGTATTAATATGATATAATTGAGACATTTCTTAAAAAATTGACGTCATAATTAAGGAAAAAAATAACTGTGGTTTCTCGTCTCAATGTGTCACACCACCTTCTTAAAAATTCGAATTATTTATATGAGTTCGAGTTATATAAATTATTGATGTAAAAAAATATATTATATCATTAAATTATATTTACTTGTAATTGGTAATTTCTTTTATTTTCAAGATTTTATAAATTTTATTTTTTAAGAATGTTTACTTGAAAATATTTTTTGGTGACATCTTGATAGTGTGTAAAAAAAATAATTTCTTTAGACTGACAATATATTAGTAGATATATTTTCAAATTACTTTCCTTTTATGCGGTTGGAAAGTTCTTTAATTAATTTCTCAAGTTGCTATGCAATCTGAGGATTTAAAAGATTTACAAGACTTATATAAAATAACATTAAATTTGCTATTCTTTAGATTTTTATTTCTTATTCATACATACATGATTAATTTACCTTTTAAAACAAATTTCTCATATTTAGTAGATTTGATTAATCACTTGGGAGTAATTAATTCACATTTTTACCTTAAATGACTATGTAAATTAGGAAGGTATATTTTAATCTTGGTAGCTTCATTTAATTTGTTTAAGTTCTATATTCTTGTATATATTGTCATTTTCAAAGTTCTCTATTTTCACAAACTCTTATCTAATGGAAATGTCTATCTTTTATATTCATTTTCTTCTCTTATTAATATCATGTTTTATTCACAAATCAAATGGGATGAATTCAACATTGGGAAATTGTAATTTGTTTGAAGGAAGTTGGGTTTATGATGAATCTTACCCAATTTATGATTCATTAAATTGCCCTTTTTTACTTAATGGTTTCAATTGTCTTAAGAATGGAAGGGTTGATGAGTTTTATCTCAAATATAGATGGCAGCCTACTACTTGCAATTTCCCAAGGTATGAATTGCTACTTAAACTCTTTTTTCTTACCTGATATATGTTGATGGTCGGAGGTAACGAATATTTGTGAAATTAGTCAAGATGCATGTAAGTTGATCTTGATACCATGATTATAAAAAAAAATAGTGGAATGGAAAATATAAAAAAGTTCCCTTTGTGCCTCACAAAATTGATGCAAATCTTGTGTGAGATGTCTTTTTTACTTCACAAATTTATTGGATTCAAAGTTTGTGGATTTAAACTATAAAATTTGAATCCACTAATTATTTAAACAAAAAGAAATTTCACACAACTCGCATCAATTGTGTGAGGCACAAAATAAAATTCTTTATATAGATTTTAATAAAGTATAGTTTCTTTGTTTGTTCTTTTATAATTTTTTTTTATGTATATAACATATCAACAGAAATAATGTCTTCGTAAAAATACTTAAGGTTTTTTATAGATCAATTTGACCTACATATCTACCTAAAATTTTAGATGGACTGAATTGAACTAGTTAAAATAGGTTGAACCAATAAATGGACAAATTGTGTTAGTCATATTTTCATGGATTAATTTTGTCACTTCTGGTATTATTCCCACCATCCAATATTTTGTTAAACCTATATGTATAAATTGAAGTAAATTTTTTTTTGTCACTCGATTTCATGGACGGATTGAATGTCTCATATATATTTTCATGAACTGATTCTATCGTCCCTAATATTATTCCCTCTCTCCAATATTTGGTTAAACCTATATGTATAAATAAATTGGTTTTCTTGAATTTGTTGCCTATAGGTTTGATGGAAAAGCTTTTCTAGAAAAAATGAAAGGTAAAAAGATAGTGTTTGTGGGAGACTCATTAGGCAACAATCAATGGGAATCCCTTGCATGTTTGCTTCATGCTGCTCTTCCTTCTTCCAAATATGACTATCAGACAGGGGATACTCTTATCACTCTCAAATTTCTAGTAAGCATAAACATTTAATTATGTCATTCGACATGTGTGGATCTGTATTTTTTTATGAGTCAAGCACGTGAAGATTCTGTTTTCTTACATTATCAAAGTAATTTAACACTTGGTATCGGACTAATGATAAGATAATAAGCTTATCATATTGATTTATTTTAAAGTTGACGTAATTATGTAATATTTTTTACACTATTCGTGTAAATAAATAATTTTATTTTATTTAGAAAAAAATTATTCTTATTGTTGATTTGTTCTGGAACTTGTCTAACTTGTTATTTTGTTGATAATATTGAAAGGAATATGAAGTGTCATTGCAGTACTTAAGGAATGAATTTCTGGTAGACCTTTCCATTGAGAAAGATGGTAGAATTTTGAAGCTTGATTCCATTACTAACACCTCAATTTGGGAAGGAGCTGATGTTTTAATCTTCAACAATTATTATTGGTGGACTCATACCGGAACATTACAAGCGTAATGACTCGTTATTACTTTCATCTGTCTCATTTTATGTGAAAATACTAAAATTATTTTAAAACTTTGTGATTTACTAAAATATCGTGGAGTTAAATATGATTTTAAATTCGGAATTTGTCTCTCGATGAGTCATTTATATATGTATGGAGCTCTTGATAACTAATTGTTCCTCTTTTTTTTTTAGGTGGGATTACTTTGAAGTTGGTGGCAAACTAATTAAAGATATGGATCGTATGAAAGCATATAATATTGGATTGAGTACTTGGGCTAAATGGATTGACACCAACATTGATCCTAACAAGACTAGTGTTTTCTTTCAAGGAATTCCTGCTATTCATTTTTCGTAAGTCTCCTTAAATTTGATGAATTACTATTTATCATTCCAAATGTTAGTTGTTTTATACACATAAAAAAGAAAATCAAAATTTATGTCAGAAGTGTCCAATAGGAATTTTCTATCATGTTCTGGTGCTTAATTGGAACATGACTTAGTTTGAATATCTGAATGAAATTTATTGATAAATTTAAGGGATTGTCAATACATGTATTCTGCCCTTTAATTTACTCTGTGTTAAAAGTAAATTTCTGAAGAATGATATTTAACTGACCATCCTTTCGTTCTTACGGCTCTGCAACCTATTACAACTAAGGAAATTAATATTATATTCTTTCTCAATGAATGTGTCAAATCTTAAAAGACAGATAATATGAAGCGGATGATATATAACACTATATATATGTGATCTTTTTTCTTAGTGGTGCAAATTGGGGTGAGCCAAAGGAGGTAAACTGCAAGGGGCAAACTAAACCCATAGGAGGATCAACTTATCCAGGAGAACCTGTCATAAAGGAAGTGTTGAACACAATGAAGAAGCATGTACAATTGCTTGATATTACATTGTTGACTCAATTGAGAAAAGATGGACATCCATCTATTTATGGCACAAGTGGTGAACTAGATTGCAGCCATTGGTGTGTTGCTGGAGTACCAGACACTTGGAATTTTCTATTATATACAACTCTTATTTCATAGTATAGTGCTTTTTAAGTAGTAATTATTAATTTTATGATCCTATCATAGTATAGGATTTGAATTGTTTTAGGAGATATATATGTCATATCTTCAAAAAGTTGTTACAAACGTGATTTCCTTCTTAATTAATGGCTTTCAATTATAGTATCTCTTAATTAGACACACTAAATGATATCCATCTATCTAATATGTATCTGTCCACGACAAATACATATATCTGAGGTTCAATTTATGATAGGATTCATAATAATGAAAACTGAAGGGAAAAGAAGTAATTAGGTAATAAACTAACGGATTTTTGTTGTTACCCTAAAAAGAGAACACAGTCTAGGCCCAAATCAAGATATCTGGCCCAAGATAAATCTACGAGTGGGTTATGGTGTTGTCGGGGTTGAGTACAAGACTTGTGCGAATTTCGGTATTACGATTGTGTATTATTGTGTATTTGGTGAAAAACTCGTCCTGAATCCCTTATATTCATCCCTAATGGTGTTGCCGGGGAGTTTGATTATTGTTCAAAGTTGAGGGGGGAGTTTGATTTTTAAAGCAAAGTTGGGGGATGAAAACGATTTTCACCCTATAATATTTTGTATACACTGACGTCAATATTCTATTAAATACCACTATTACATATAAATATTCTTATCAGATCAGCCAACTGTATATATTATCTCTTCATATATTATTTCTCTTCATAACTCTAAAAATAATTAAGGAATTGCAATTAATACCACAACATGGTCTATATTCATCTACCCAAAACATATATTGTAATTTGAATGATCATTATTTATTAATATCTTAATAATGAATGAATTTACATACGTAGAGATATGAGGGAATTAGAAATAGAATATACGACAGTAAAGTGAATTTCGCTTAATATGGGCTCCTTCTTCTCTTTATTTCTCTCCCTATCTCCCCATCTATCTCTCTCTATCTATCTATCTCTCTCTCTATATCTCTCGCCCTCTGTCCCTCTCTTTATCTCTATCCCTCCTCTTCTTCTACTTGTTGGTTTGGTTGGAGTCAAGCATCGTAGATCGCCCCTTTACTTCTTTCGATCTATCTCTTTCCTCTTCTATCGCTTTGTGTATCTGTGTGTTTTGCATCTGCCAAGCAACATGTACGGTAAAATGAAACCCTTTTTGACGATGAATTTTAGGGTGACCTAGTTCCTTCGATCCCACCGCTTGATGAACTTCGATGATTTTGACATCGTCTGATCATTCCTTATCATCTGGACGGCCCTCGATTACACCCAGGTTCTATCGTTCTTGTTTTGATATTGTATTTTGATATTTTGTTCCTCTAGCCTAGTTATTTTAGTATTCTTGTTTTATTGTTTGATGTTTCTATTAGATATTCTGAATTAAATTGCATCGAATTGATTGTACATGGAGTGCAAGTTCAGTGATAACTCGTGAGGTGGAAAAGAAAGTGAAGATTGATGCACTAGTCATACTCAAGATTTTAAATATCTTAGGTCTATAATTTAAGGAGACAGGTTGATTGACGAGATGTCACACACCGTATTGGAATGAGGTGGATAAAATTAGGGTTCACCTTTAGTATACTATGCGGTAAAAATATGTCACTAAGGCTTATAGACAAAAATATATTTTTGGCCCTTTTCCGGGTTGTAAACTAATGGATTTCTATTGTTTACCCTAAAAAGAGAACACAGTCTAGGGCCAAATCAAGACATCTGGCCCAAGATAAATCTACGAGTGGGTTATGGTGCTGTCGGGGCTGAGTACACGACTTGTGCAAATTTTGGTATTACGATTATGTATTATTGTGTATTTGGTGAAAAACTCATCTTGAATCCCTCATATTCATCCCTAATGGTGTTGCCGTGGATTTTGATTATTGTTCAAAGTTGAAGGGGGAGTTTGATTTTTAAAGCAAAGTTGACCCTCTAATATTTTGTATACACTGACATCAATATTCTATTCAATACCACTATTAGATATAAATATTCTTATCAGATCAGTCAACTGTATATATTATCTCTTCATTAATTATTTCTCTTCATAACTCTAAAAATAATTAAGGAATTGTAATTAATACCACAACATGGTCTATATCCATCTACCCAAAACATATATCGTAATTTGAATGATCATAATTTATTAATATTTTTATAATGAATGAATCTACATACAGAGAGATTTAAGGGCATTAAAATTAGAATATACGGCAATAAGGTGAATTTCGCTTAATAAGGGCTCCTTCTTCTCTATATTTCTCTCCCTATCTCACCCCCCCTCTCTCTCCCCCCCTTCTCTCTCTCTCTCTCTCCCTTCTCTCTCGCTCCCCCCGCTCTCTCTCTCTCTCTCTCCTCTCTCTCGCTCCCCCCCCTCTCTCTCTCTCTCTCTATCTATCTATCTATCTATCTATCTATCTATCTATCTATCTATCTATCTATCTATCTTTATCCCTCCTCCTCTTCTAGTAGATCGCTCATTTACTTCTTTCGATCTATCTATTTCCTCTTCTATCGTTGTGTGTGTGTTGCATCTGCGAAGCAACATGTACGGTAAAATGAACCACTTTTTGACGATGAATTTTGGGGTGACCTAGTTCCTTCGATCCACTCGCTTGATGAGCTTCGATGATTTTGACATCGTCTGATCATTCCTTATCATCTGAACAGCCCCCGATTACACCCAGATTTTATCGTTCTTATTTTGATATTTTATTACTCTTGCCTAGTTATTTTAGTATTCTTGTTTTATTGTTTGATGTTTCTATTAGATATTTTGAATTAAATTGCATCGAATTGATTGTACATGAAGTGCAAGTTGAGTGATAACTCGTGAGGTGGAAATGAAAGTGAAGATTGATACACTAGTCATACTTAAGATTTTAAATATCTTCAATCTATAATTTAAGGAGACGGGTTGATTGACGAGGATGTCACACACCGTATTGGAATGAGGTGGATAAAATGAGGGTTCACCTCTAGTATACTATGCGATAAGAATATGTCACTAAGGCTTAAAGATAAGTTATATAGTGTGGCGGTTAGACTAACACTATTGTATGAGGCAGATAAATGTAGTGGGAATGAAAATGCTCAAATGGATATGTAGGCATACTAGGATAGATATGATTAAGAATGAAGTTATACTACACAAGGGGCTAGCCTCCATGAGAATATGAAGTGTGAGGATGTATTAGTGAGGATGTATGGCAGGTTGGTTGTACGTAGTAGGAGTTACGCGAGGTATATGTAGGTTGAAAAGGAATTAAGGGAGTTGATTTGACAGGATACAACTTCAACTAACTAAGGACATGACCTTAGATAAAGAGATATGATGTTCGATGATTAAGGTAGAAAGCTAGTAGATAGTTGAGTGTTGTCCTACTTCATGATTTAAGTATTGCGTAGCTTCTTTTTCTCCAATGTGCATTAATATTTGTTTCTACACTTATTTATACATTTTTATTTTGTTGTCTCTTTTTCTTTCTTACTTTCATGTGTTGGTTACATTTTTTTAGACGAGAGTTTATCTAAAATAACCTCGATACCCCTCAAAGATAGAGGTAATGAGTGCTATATTTTGTCATCACTAAACCCCACTTGTGGGGTTATACTGATTGTTGTATCTAAGATGCATGTATGATTTCCTCAATCAACACTAATTTTTTCAAAATAAGATTAAGGATATGAGTTACCCAAATATAAGGATGATGATGAGGGATAGTTAAGAAGACAAGATAAGAAATGAAGAATGAAATTTTGGATTATCAAGAATGACCCATTTCTAGGCACTCAAAATGAAACTATAATCCATGATTTTTTTTTCCAGCAAACCCATGTGATAAACTACAATTAATCCTATTTTTTATAGGAAAAGAATTAATGGATGAAGTAACACATTATACAAACCACTTACAACAATTAATCATAATGAAAAATACAAAATTTATACGAAGAGATGAGTTACTCAAGTATAAGAAGGATGATCAAGGATAGTATCAAAACAAGAGAGAAAATGGGTACCACATTGTTGATGAATGCAGTTCTAGGTCATTAAGAATGGCACAATTTCAAGAACTCAAAATGAAAATCATAACTCAAGAATTCATTCCTTTTCCGCCTAACATAAATCATAAACTACAATCAACCCTAAATTTTTCAAAATTTTGAAAAAAAAAGATGATGAGTAAAGTAAAACTTGATACTTTATCTCAATTTATACCAATCGTCCTCTTAAGAGAAAGATTCAAGGAACTACAATGCTCACTTTACTGTCCCTTCCTATATCTTCCTAGCCCTTGATCGTTTTGTTTCTTCTAAGATAATCTCAAGTCCTTCATAAGTGTGGTATCTGGATCAGCCCGTACTCCTGGCCTTAAGAGCCCTCTCACGACGTTGATATTTTGGTTGCCAATGATGAAATTGTACCTTTCATTTATTTTGGCCCTACCCTCCTTGTACTTAGCAAGCCTCCCACGACATTATTTTATTGGTTGCTCCAAATGCACCTCATGTCGAGGATCCTTTTCCTTTTGTTGCCCTTCTTTTGTGTAATTGATGAATTCCCCCTTCTTTTGCTCTTTCCTTTTCTCTTTAGATTCAAGTTTTCGCTGTCAGCTAAAAGCAAAAACCGTCCTCCATCAATCATAAGTACTTCTCCCTTTTAACACATCTTCTGTGGATGATGTTTTAGCAGAGGGTCATATGAGCCCTTGGCAAACTGTCATACTGTTTCTTGATAAACTAGATATCGAGTCTTCATTGGAACCCCATTTCTTCATCTAATTCCTGCAACGCCTTTTCAATCATCTATAACAAAAGAAAGGATTGGATTAGACTATAATCTCATAAGGCCTGGCCACAAGGATCTTAAGTTACATCGTTAATCAACCAAATTCAGAAGAGTTAACCCCTCCTCAAAATGAAATCTATAACCAAAGAACTCATTTTTATCCAATAATCAACCCTAATTTTTTTTAAAAATTCGGAAAAAGAGAGAGAAGATAAATGGGGTAAAGTAAAACTTGCTAAAATCAACTAATTATAACGAAAAGACACAAACTTTAGATGAAAATATGAATTACCCAAGCGCAAGGAGGATGATCGGGGGTAGTCTAAAGACCAGACATAAAACGATCAAGGTGTTGTTGAAGAATCGAGTTCTGGGTCTCTGATAATGGCGCATTGGGATCACTGTTGGACATTTTCACAATCTCTTCTCTCAATTTTTCCATGGCTTTCTCCTTATTCTTCTTCTATTTTTGTTACTTCTATTGCACATTAGAATTTTCGCAAGTATTTTAACGAGTTGACAGATTAATGACTGGTGTTATTTCATTTTTGGAGAAATTTTCAACTGTTTTAATGAGTAATCGAAGATTTTTTTGTTTTTTTTTCAAATAATGAAATGTCTTTTTTCAAATAAATGGTTTTCAAATAACCAAGTGTCTTTTTTCAAATAAATGATTTTCAAATAACGAATGTCTTTTTTTATATAAAAAAAAAATCATCCCCCAAAACGACAAAAAAAAAAAATTCAAATTTCTCAACATAACCACCCAAAAAAATTCTATAAATAGGGAATACCACCAGAAATGATGTATCTGGCAACACACCAAAAAAAACTTGTGAAAACCCTAAGTTGCTGTAGAAGAAGAAGAATCTGGAGAAAGCCATGTACAAATTGAGAGAAGGAATTGTGAAAATGTCCAACAGTGAATCAAATGCGCCATTATCAGAGAGCTAGAATTTGATTCTTCAACAGCACCTTGATCGTTTTATGTCTGGTCTTCAGACTACCCCCGATCCTCCTCCTTATGCTTGGGTAATTCATCTTTTCACTAAAGTTTGTGTTTTTTTGTTAGAATTAACTGATTTGTGAAATTTTTACTTAACCCCGTTTATTTTTTTTCGAATTTTTGAAAAAAAATTGGGTTGATTATTGGATAAAAATGAGTTCTTTGGTTATATTAACTCTTCTGAATTTTGTTAATTAATGATGAAAATCGAATGTTTATAGTCTAATCGAATGTTTTGTTTTGTTATAGATGATTGAAAAGGCATTGCAGGAATTGGACGAAGAAGGGGGTTCGAATGAAAACTCAATATCTGAGTTTATCATGAAAAACAATGACAGTTTGCCGAGGGCTCATACGACAATGCTGAAACATCATCTGGAGAAGATGTGTGAAAGGGGGGAAATTGTTATGATTGATGGAGGACGGTTTTTGCTTCCTGGTGACATCGAAAACTCGAATCCAAAGAGAAAAGGTAAGAGCAAGAGATGGGGGAGTTCGTCAAATACACAAAAGAAGCAGCAGCAAAAGGAAAAGGAGGATGATCCTCGACATGTGGTACATTTGGAACAACCAAAAAAACAGGGTCGTGGGAGGCCTGCTAAGAACAAGGAGGACGAGGCCAAAAAAGGTGATGGTACAACTTCAGCATTGGCAATAAAGGAACCAGAAGATCAGCGTAAGAGGACTCTCAAGGGCCAGGAAGACGGGGCCAAAAAAGGTGATGGTGCAACTTCAGCATTGGCAACAAAGGAACCAGACGATCAGCGTGAGAGGGCTCTCAAGGGCCAGGAAGACGGGGCTGATCCAGATGCTTTACTTGTGAAGGACTTGAGATTGTCTAGAAGAAGCAAAACGGTCAAGGACTAGAAAGGCGTTGGAAGGCACAGTAAAGTAGCATTCCCAGAAGTTCAAGTGTTAGCGGATACATTTTAGTTGTTTGTATTTCTCTATATACAATATTGTAATTCAAACTAATAGTGTTAGTTATTAGAAAGAAGCTATAGTATTATTTACTAGTCGCTTGTAGTTTTCTTTTCTGTAAGTTATGCTCTAAGTGCTGTGAATATTTATAAAATGTTGTAGTCTGAACCGTTGCCTTTAATTCTCTGTCTTGTTGTTGTGTACATTTTTTTTTAAAGATAGTCGATTTATCTCTTCACTTTGTTTGGGATTAACGTATGTGTATAGTTGATTGATTGATATATTTACTTGTCTTGTGTAATATTGATGCTTGAGTTCAATGTCTATTCAAGGAATTCAACTAATTTCGCCATGAACTTTGCACTGAATATCTAAGCACTTTTTCTTTTTCAATGGAATAATCATAGATATAACGCCTGAAAATGAGGTGTGATCGAGAACGTTGCATTTTTTTAATTTGTTCTCACCTGGTGTTCGATATCTTTATAAGGATAAATGCCCCTTCTGGAGAGCAGAGTACTTGTGACGTTTTCAAAAGAAAAAATGGCATCCTAGAGGAAGTGGGACTCATTTCAGGATAAATGCCCCTTCTTTAAATGGGACTCATTATGCAGAATGGTTCCTCCAATTGGTGTTCTGATCATTTCGGATAAAGCTACTCTGTCTAAAATGAGACCTAATATGGCAAAGATAAAAGTTGAAATTGATATCACGAGAGTCCTAGAGTCAGAAATTCATATCGTTGTTAGAAATGAAGACGGGGACTCTTGGAATCTATCACTCAAAGGGCTGAATATGAGAGAGTCCCAGAATATCTCATGACTATGGATCCTCATAGTGCCCCGGTGCCTGATGAATTCACAACAAAGTTCTATCAAGCTTGTAAATACTCTATTCATGATGATTCAGGAGTTTGGTATGTCCCTTACTTGAATATGTTTGTCTTAAAGTCGAGTCCTTATTGATGTAGAATCGTTGAATCTGATCCTATAAGTTATTTCGAGATGTCTAATATCATGAATACGAAATGAAATTCTTCCCAAAGTACTACGGTCACAAACGTATTTATGTAAAATGAACCTCAAACATTAAAGTAATAGATTCCAAGTATGTTAATGTGCAAATTAAAGGCCCAAATACTACAGATAGTATCCTGAAGTTACTAATGCCTTACAGGCCTTTTTTTGAGGTGTTAGTCTTCATGGTTAACTCATA